>JANBXA010000126.1:8297500-8370000 GCA_030556225.1 Cricetiscus sungorus
AATGTTTCTAGAAGAGGTGGCTTAAAGTAAATAGAATTGCATTTGAATGCCATCACCAAATAATTCTCATGTTACTTGTTGAATTTAGTATATGTATCTTTACCTTCACAAGGAGTGAGAACAATTCCTTAAGAGGACATACACAGTGTTTCTATCTGCAGGAACAGCAGCATTTGGCATATGTTACTTAATAAGTAAGGGTGTAGACACATTTCCTATACTTTGTTAAGTTAGAGCTTGCCACTGCTTTGATGTGGGTGGGGTGGAAACCCTTGGTTATTTCATTGCACATGCTACTTCTCAGGTATCATCTGTTGCTCATTTCAGATTAGCATAGAACAGGTGGTCTGCTTAATTTCCAACATTGTGTCTATGAGCCATTTGCTGGCAAAGGCAGTGGATTGCCATCATGAGTCAGAAAATTGGGCTCATAGTATAGCAATATATGTTAAACAGTTTCCAGAAATTGTTTAACTTCCTGCTAGCATGGACAGGTCCCAGTTAGGAAGCACAGTACCACTTTTCCCAATTAACAGTGTAAATTGTCACGGGTGCATAGGAATTTGCAATTTGACAAAATCAGTTTTTTGACAGCAGGGGTAATCAGTCTGCAGCTTCGCAAGTAGTAATCTGTGATCGAAGTGGCAGGATTTATTCTGAATTGTGAAAGGTACATGTGTTATATGAGGGGGACAAACCATTAGTATGATCCTCTCTTTATTCACCCCCTTTCTTTACAAAATGTTGCTTGATATGGAAGTTGAAATTAGAGAATACACTCTGCTGAGAGTGATCTCCATTCCCCCTATAGTAGTATTCATTTATTTTCTGTTATATTGCAGTATTCTGACAAGTCCCTGTATACCCAGCTGTGCTTTTACCGGTACATTTTTGATGTGGACTGTGCACTGGAGAAACTTACTGAACATGAGAAAGGTACGTTAAAATACTGTAATTACCTTTGAGTTTAAAGTGGAAATTTGCATCATAAAAGCCAGACCTACTGTGTCAGGCTGTTCACACAGCATCACATTGCTGTCTCAGAAGCAGGCTGTAGGGGCCTATGTGAACACAGGGATCCCCTGCATGAGGGGCGGTGGCATAGGAATCCCCAGTTTTGGCCCCCACAGCCTGTCTCACATTGTTCTCTATTAAAGCAAGCTTTTGGGGGAGGAACAGTACAAAAAGGACTCTTTAAATGCTATATTTTGAAAATGCTATTTTCTATAGAGTTTAGTAATTGTAATAAAGTAAGCATAGGCAACGTGATCATTGGGCCTCCAAAAAGTAGATATTACCACAAAAAAATAGACCTGGAGTGTGTCTCCGCTGTTCACTAAAAGCCTAGGTTCATTTTGAAAGAGAGGAGTGGGGTGGAGTTCTTTTATTGACTCCATCCTAAGAGAATGTATAGGTGCCTCAACCCATATGATCAGATGCTGCCTGGAGCCCTCTGCACCCGGCATTTCCTTATACAAGACTAGCAGGCACTGTGGGACTTAATGGGTCTGGAAAAAGCTTTGTTACATAACTTAAAGTATTTGAAAATGTCATGACAAGTGCATGTTTTTTCTCCTACCTGAAAATCACATTGACAACTTTTCTATTACCTGTAAAAAATAAAAGAGGCAAATTTACACATTTTTCTTATTAGTTACCTACAGAGTGTTTATGTTGTTTGTCAGCGAATATCAATTCAGGGCTTTGTTGGTCGGTATTAGGGCTGGAGGCAACCTCAACAGCATATAAAAACCTACAAATATTGCTGGGTTTTTTTTCACACAAGAATTCCCATGCTGCCTTGATTTGGTCTCAATGTTTTCAATTCTAGTGACTTCACTTTTTCTATCTACAAGATACTCTAGAAATTATTTTTTTATTTTTTTTGATTTCCTTAGTTTATCTGTCCTTAGAAAGAAAACATCTTCACAACTCAAAGAAGATCTTGATTGAAATGTTAGTCTCTTTTCTTTGAATGTTCAACAACCACTTTGACTATCTCCATGGCATGTTTTCTATGAGTTAGCAGAGCTTTTGTAGATAAAAAGTTCCTTTTGCCCACTAATAAATAGGCTTGATAACAGCCATTAATGGCTACTATCTAACCTGTATTTACTTGTGTTATCATTAACTTATGGTTTCCTTTTGCCCCCAAAGACTTTCCCAATAGGGTGCTCATGAATTGGGAAAATTCAGTTCTGGTTCTCTGGTGCATCTGTTTTTCTTGGATTTGTTATCTCTTTCTGGGTGTATCAGCATATGAGAACCTGCTTTCTCATAACTTTTTTGTCTATTTAGCCACCTTATATTTTTCATTTGATGTTTCTGGACTCAAAAGATAGAAAATTCTATTGAACTCAGTTTTTAAAATTCTTTTAAGAGAAGCTGAATTTATCATTTGTGATCAGCAGTTTCAGAAAGTCCAATAATTATTGGAGACATGAAGAATGATGTAAAATTCACTGGAGTCTCTAGGGTCTAGGAGAACATCAAGAGTATTTGTGGCTTGTCCCAGAAACAGGAGGGAATACAGTAACTACTTGGAAGCTTATTGCTCAGCAATAAAGTACACTATAGGGTGTGTGTGTGTGTGTGTGTGTGTGTGTGTGTGTGTGTGTGTGTGTGTATTTGTGTGTGTGTATGTATATATAGTGTGTGTATATATATGTGTGTGTATATATATATATATATATATATATATATATATATATACACAATCTCACTCTTTAGCTCATACTGGCATACTGACCTAGAACATGCTTTTGTAGCCCAGACTGCCCTATAATTTAGAATAGTCCTCCTCCTGCCTTACCCTCCTGAGTCTGGGGTTACAGACTAGAACTATCATATCCATCTTAGAAGCTATATCTTCTAGAATGTTCCCTCACATAGCATCTACCTCACAACCATCTGTAACTGTAGTTTCAGGCTAGGCTATCCAACATCCTCTTGTGGCCTCCATATACACTGCACACGTATACAGGGCCTGTGTATGTCTGCCTCTAATCCCAACACCTAGGAGGCAGAGGCAGGAAGATATCTGTGTGTTTGAGTCAAGCCTGATCTGCATAACAAGTTCCAAGATACACAGGGTTACAAAATAGAGAGACCCTGTCTCAAAAGAAAAGAAAGCCCCTGTGCAGAGCACCCTGAATAAGCAAGTGAATTGCTTGGTTCCAAATAAAAGAAAGTTGGATACAAGTTGTAGTCCATATAAAAAATGGGAAATTAGAATATCTTTATGCCAGGAATAACAATAAGAAGGAAAATATTCCCTATACTTGAAATAATAAAACAAATACTTCTCATTTTATGAGTTGAAATTAAATTCTCTTTTAATTTACTGTTTGAGGGATTCCTGGTATAAAAATGAATTTTAAACTTGTAAGAACCAGAGAGCAAATATATTTATGTAATTTGGTCCAAAACCAGAACACCAGTAGATGTTAGCATCAGAAGTCCTATGAAAAATGACAGTTGTTACATGCAGTTACATCATTGAGAATGCAATCTAAGCATTGTCTGTGAAGAGTGTCCCCTGACTGGTTTGTAAAGTGTTTGATATAGACCCTGTTTTACTTGAAGTTCCTAGCAACATTTCCTTCACTAAGATTGTTTTACCATCTCCATTATAAAGCCTATATTTTAAAGGTTGTAACTGAATGGTAGTTTTAATTTTTGTTTGAAACTCAGCAGTTTGACTTGGAGGAAACATGTGCAAATTATTTGAAAGAGGTTTCTTTATTTTTACAGTGAAAAGTAGCTCTATCAAAGCTTTTTTTCCCCTTGTACTTCACTTTCAAATGAAAGTTTACAGGCCATTAGTCCATAATGAGAATTAACCCCATTTGGTATTTTCCCCTTTAGCTTTAAAATGTTAAAGGATTGTTACTCACTTTGGTGAAGTGTTTACTGCATGCTCACTGTAACTACATAACATTTTTAAAAGTCTCATTTCTGTGGGACATTGGCATTATTGTTGTAACTGCTCCAGAATGTACACAGATGGCATAATGGATCCAAAGGAGGTTTTAGGAGAACATTGTGGCAATACATGAAGTAAAAATCCATTTCCAGGATGGCAGCATAAAATTGGTCATATTTGACTGCCTCATCCTATGGTGCCTTGGCCTGAGTAGGGGTAAGTGAACAGTTTGGGAAAACCTAAATCAATTCACTTCTTTGCCCAGGTGCCTGAATTGTCTGCTTTTAAATGCAAGATGGAAAAAAGTCTCTTTTCTCTATAGAGCCCTTTTTTGTTTATGCAGGAATAGTAAATACATTATGTATAGATTCTATTATGTGTTGAGTGTGCACTCTTATGTCAATGAAAACAAGATGAATGGATGATACTCTTTGCCTTGGATAACCTCAAAGTCTGTTGGGAAAAGACGGATTCATCAGATACTAAGTGGGACATTATCACCACTAACCTGATCAACTAGTCTTAAACAGAGAGAGTGAGCACTATCTGCTCTTTCAGTTCAGGATTTAGTCTATTTCTAGAAATAGGCTAAATGCTTAACTATTCTTATTTTATGTCAGTATTTTTCGTAGGGTAAAATTTTAATTTTCTGGGAGTGCAAAACACCACAGACTACATGACTTAAGGAATGACACTGAAAATCTGAGTCCAAAGATTGGTGTCCCCTGAGGCCTCTCCTTAGCTTACAGGTGCTGATATTTCTTTATATGTATGCTATGTCAAATATTGCATGCCCCCCCCCCCCCACACACACACACACAAACATGAGACAGGGTGTCTCTGTGTAGCTCTGGCTTTCCTGGATCTGGCTTTGTATACTAGGCTGGCCTTGAACTCAGATCTGCTTGCTTTTGCCTCCCAGTGTCAGGATTAAAGGCATATGCTACTATTAGTGCATTGTTCAAACTGGGTTAAGGCCCACTATGAGGCCCTAATTTTAATTTATTTTTTTCTTTAAAGACCCTAGCTCCAAATACAGTCATCACACTTACGTATCAATTTAGATAGACAACATAACCTGAGGTACACTTGGTAAGTTTGCATTTGTTTGTCGGAATTGCAACACTGTGGTTTCAGAATGGAATTGGAGTTATAGCATAAACATTTAATAGATGGTGATTTAATGTCATGTGTGTAGCACCTATTAGGAAGTCTGATTTCTCAATAGGAGTCCTTTTTTAGGCTAGTTAGATTATCTTCAGAACACACACACAAACACACACACACACACACACACACACACACACACACACACACACACACACACACACCTTTTATCTTTTTTCACAATGGCTTGTGGGCAGCTTCCTGTTCCCTAGCCTTCTAAATTGCACCTGTAAAGATTGCTGGATTCTTGGATACTCAATCAGATGACACCCTACAGTCACTTCTTTGGCTTTTAGTCTCGCTGCTTTTCTTTTCACTTATAGGGGCCCTAGCTCACCTTTTTTCTTGGTTTTGGTTTGGTTTTTCCTTAACATTTTCAGGTTGTTTTGTCATTAATTTTTTCTTTCAGTCTTTCCTTTATTTCTGGTATTTTTTTATTGCTGGTATTTCATAAAGGCTTTCTTATTTCTTTACCTTTTTTGAGACAAGGTTTCACAATGTAGCCCAGGATGGCCCCAATTCATTGTAATCCTCCAGCCTTTTCCTCCCATATGCTAGAATTATAGGTCATACCAACAATATTTGTTGTTTTTGTTAATGCCACACAGAACTAGACTGCCCTTTTGTAAGGTGCTTTTATTTCTCACTATTCTTTCACAGGTGCAACATAGGCCCTCAAAACAGCACTGTTAGGAAGCAGCAGGCTAGACTCGTATTGATGAACAAATTAAAGAAATGTTTCCATCCTTTGCATTCCCCCGTGACCTTTTTGAGGAGTTTCAAGTGTTTTATTTTGCTTTCTCTTTCACTTAAGTTCATCGAGATAGAGGACTACATCTTGTAGCCTAATCACTAAATATTTGATTAAAGAATTCTTGGGGGAAAACAAGGTCACACAAGCAATTTTAAGGATTTTGAGGGAATTATTCCTGGAAAATAGTTTTATTGTTGGGAAGTGGTTTTAAGTAAAGCAGTAAAACTTGCTGTGTTGTTTGCCTTGACTCAGGTAGCCTTAAAATAAAGTCATAAAACTTTCTGGTATTTACATATTCTTTATATTGATTCCACTGGTTGCAAATGATACTGAAGACAATGATATGTGTCTGTCATTTGGCTGATACCAAACTTGAACTCAAGGAATATCTGGTTTCTTAAATGGTGAGTGAGCCAAGCTCATTGCTTCTCACACTTCTTTGGAGTCCTCTTCTTTGCTATTTGCTGAGCAGTTTGATCATAATGTGGGTGTAGTTAGATTACCCTTGGAGAATGGTCTCCAAAAAAATACAATAGTGTGTTCTAAAACCTAAAGGGTGTTGTAAAGGTGCTGTCTTTTTTAAGCCAAAAGGTAAGAGTTTTACAGAAGAAATTATTTGCAATTTGAAGACAGTTATGCACCCCAAGGCTTTCGGTGTTAAGGATTTCTGTTTCTTGGAACTGCTGAAGTAAAAATGTAGTAGAGGTTTATTATTTCTAGAAGTACTGAAATAAAAGTAGCATAGAATCCCCGGAGTCTTCTCAGCCAGTTGACATTCCTAGAATTTACTTTGTTCCACCCTTCAGGACATTAGAGACAAAGCTGTGTCACAGAGTGCCTGTCTGGTCCACTAACTTTACTCTTAAAACCCATGGTTTGAGTTGTTTCTCTGAAAACTTGAATTTTTATTGTGCAGTTAGATTTTTCTTTGGCCTGCCAGCTCCCAAATAATGACATGAAGACTCAATTTTTAATTATGAAAGCTCGGCCTTAGGTTAGGCTTGTCCCACTAGCTCTTATAACTTTAATAAACCCATTTCTATTCATCTATGTTGTTGTGTGGCTCATTACATCATCATTCTGTACTGCTCATACTGCTTTCTCCATCTTTCTGGTGACCTGCTTTTTTTTTCTGTCTGAGTCCTCTGTCCCCAGAAGACCGACTTATCCTCTTCCTGCTTAGCTGTTGGCCATTCAGCTCTTTATTAAACCAATGATAGCAACATATCTTCACAGTATGAAGGAATATTCTATAACATTTTCCCCTTTGTCTAAATAATAAGGAAATGTTTTAAGTAAACAATAAGAACAATTATCAGGTAAGAATTATATTCACAATGTCCATTCCATTTGTATCTGGCATATTTAGAGAAAAAATAATCTTAACTACAGATTTAAAGTTTTATAGCTAAACTATTTTCTATCATAATTTCTATCATAATCTTAAAAATATCTTTTTAGACCTCAAAACATTTTCTTAGATAAACAATTTAAGCACTTATGTCTCTCAATCTAATACATTTTATACCTCATTTGTAAGTTTCTTTTCTGAATTTGTAAGTCTCATCTTCAACCCTGTCAGAGACCCAAATAGAATATAATATTACCTGAGTAAACAGGAAGTGCAAAGCAAACAACTTACAAAACTATAGAAACAACAGAGATATTTGTCTGTCTGGACAGCCACACAAGGATCTTCTGTAACATTGGGGCATCTATCTTTGACTTACAGGCTTAGAATACCTGACAGACTTTTCTGTGAAGCAAGAATTTTTGAAAGACTGTCCTATCCTGCCTTGGCAAAGTTTGGCATTTGGCAGTTGCTTTCTTTTGAGTCCTGCTTGCCCAGTTTGAACAGCATACTGTCAGTCAAGGCAAGGGCAATTTCTTGCCCAAATGGCTAGATTTTGCCACAAAGAAAGCAAACTCCATATGGAGGTTCTTTGTTGTTCATCTTTATTTGAAGTAATTTGGTGCTGCCAGGAGCAGAAGTGTCTCAATATCATGAAAAGTCTTATGTTATTAAAACATTTTAAATGCCATATTCTGTAGGTCCTTAAAGTGTTTGGAGATCACCTATCTATCTAAAGTATATCTATGTATGATCTTGAAATCATCCCTAACATTACTATAAGTTTGATTGTTATACATGACTAGCTGCTAACCTGTATTTCTTTATTATCCTAAATTGCCTTCAAAGACTAAAACCTTACATTTTTAAATGAGCTGCACTGGTACAGTACCTTATACAAGACTGGAAACACACACACACGTACACACACACACACCATAAATAACCATAAACTTGTATCAGTATATAAAAATACATACCAATGTAAACCAATGTAAAATATTTGAGATGTATAATTGCATTTTAGTTTAAAGTAAATTCAATAATCTGCCCTTTTATCCTGTCATTCCTATATTGTCCTTTTTTCAGCAAGAGGTCCTTGAATCTATTCTCCTTTGTTCAGCTTTTTCCTGACCATGACCAATAGCAAATTGTAACCAACCCCCACAACGAATGAGATAAACCTCCCCCACCTCTTGCGAATGTGGGTGTTGTGTTCTCTAGATTGCTTCCCGTTGTCTGAGTGGTAATATAATCTTTTTGGGACCCTGAGAAATTTGGTATAATGAGCAAGTCCTGGGAGAAATAGTTTATCATTTTTGTTCAGTCTCTGTGTAATGGAAAAGTTCAGGGCTTATCTGAAGTCTTAGGGAGAGTAGCCTGTGAGGCTGGATCATCTTAGCTAAGCAGTTTTGAAGATGTTCTGGATACAGACTTCTGAAGAAACTGCAACAGAGGCATGCTGAGAGCCTGGATCACCTACCTGCACCTGGGCTACTTGTCTTTATTGGTATCTGGTACATTTTTTTCTGAAAATACAAATTTAGAGAGAGAGAGAGAGAGAGAGAGAGAGAGAGAGAGAGAGAGAGAGAGAGAGAGAGAGAGAGAGAGAGAGAGAGACTGTAGCCAACAAGATTTACTAGTCAGTCTCAGAACTGTTTCCATGTCAAGGGATCAGCTTATACATCACCTGTCTTGTAGGCTTTCTTGGCTTTTTCCCTCATGTCTGTAACCAAGAGACTCAGGATGTTTTATACTTTATTTTTAAACTTTTTTCTATGACTGTCTATACCCATTTTCTTTCTTTAGCACCTAAGCACATTTTTGAAAATTTTGTGCCTTCTTAGGGGCTTTTGGTGTCTGGTCCTGGCTTTACTAAGCACTTGCATCGTTCTTTAGCCACATGAGGCAAATCTTAAGTTGACATGTCAGCCACTGTGCTGCTTAGCTTAGCCCATGTCTCTGGCAACTGGCTCCAGCCCTCACACAGTGGTCCATAGCTGAACCTTTGTACACCAAACACTGGCCTGCTTGAGAGGCTGCAGAACTAGGAAGCCATATCTGGCTCCTTGTCCAGAACTTTTCTT
This sequence comes from Cricetiscus sungorus, assembly GCA_030556225.1. NCBI lineage: Eukaryota > Metazoa > Chordata > Mammalia > Rodentia > Cricetidae > Cricetiscus > Cricetiscus sungorus. The sequence goes on from JANBXA010000126.1 coordinate 8,306,785, forward strand.
AACTGTCTTGGGCCCTGTGTTTGTCTATTCTAGCCTTCACATTGGGTGCCATCTTTCTCTGTACCACCAGCTCAAAAATAACAACAGGGAGCCTTCTTATTAATTATGAAAACTTGGCCTTTATGTTAGGCTTGTGTCAACTAACTCTTATAACTTTAACTCATTTCTATTAATCTACATTCTGTCATGCATTTCCCATCCTGCTTACTCTGTGTCTCCTTGTCTCTCTCACACAGACCAAGATTCCTCCTACTTCCTCTTTCTGCCAAACTCCTGCCTAGCTATTGGCCATTCAACTCTTTATTAAACAAGTCACAGTGACACATCTTCACACAGTATAAAGGAATATTCTACAACATTATTGTACTTTATTCATCTGCTGTTTCATTTACATTCATGCCAGAGCACACAAGTCAAGGTCAAAGGACACCTTGCAGGAGTTGGTTCCTGGAATTGAACTCAGCTGTCAGTCTTGCCAGCAATTGCTTTAACCAAGCAAGTCATCGCACCAACCCTAAAACTTGAGTTTTTAAGAATAGCGTTTTCTTTACTTTGTTGCTTTTTTTTTTTTTTGGATTTTGTACAAAATGTTTTGATCATATTCATCTGCCTCCCCCAACTCCTCCCAGATACCTCCTTTCTTTAGCTATTCAACTTTGTGTCCTTTTTCATAGCCCATCAAGTCCAGTTTGTGCTTGTGCTGCTCATATTTGTGATGTGTGGACTTCCACTAGAGTGTGGTTAACTTACCAGGGAATACACTCTTTCAAAACTTCAAGAAAACAAAACAAAATACCTGTTCCTTTTCAGATAGCTATCTGTTGTCAACAGCTCTTTGGCTAGAGATGGGAATTGATGCCTGTCTTCTCTCCATTCTGGAATTTGGTTTGAAATTGTACATGTCCTGTGTATGCTGTACATGTCATAATCATTATGAGTTCATGTGTATAGCCATTTTGCTCTATCCGAAAGATATTTATTCCTTGTAGTCATTTATAGAACACCTCTGGCTCTTTTTTCCAACAAGTGTACTTTTAATAATGTTAAATTAAATTTTCCTTTTATTTTTTCTAGCATTAAACAAACTCAATTCTTTTATTTTTTACATATAACTAATGCTTTTAGGGTGTGTGTGTGTTCCCCTGGATAGTTTAAGGGAATGTTTATAATAGAAGGTCATAGCTTGCCATTTCAAAATATAATTAGTTTTCTGTTATGTTAGGGAAGTTATTGTAGAAATATGTAAAGAATTTTGAAGCCAGGTATATCCTAGTTTGCTTTTCTTTTGCAGTAATTAAACACCATGATCCAAAGTAACTTGGGAAGGAAAGGGTTTAACTTAATGTCAGCTTTCTTTTCTGGATCACAATCCGTAATTGAGGAAAATCTGGTGTGAACTCGAAAGGAATCTGGATAGAATCAATGGAGTAATGCTGTTGTGAGCTTGCTGTCTTCCTCATGCTTACCCAGCTTTTTATACATTCCAGACCTACCTGTCTAGGGATGGTACTGTCCAAATCAATTATTAATCAAGACAAACTATTGGCCTGTGGCCAATCTAATAGAAGCAGTTATTCAATTGAGGTCTCCCCTTCCCTGGTGATTCCTTTCATATTGATGATAAAACCTAGCCAGCCTACCAGTCTAGTTGGTTATAATTATAATTATAATTATAATTATAATCCAAGCACTTAAGAGGCAGAGGCAGGAGGATTGCTCCAAGTTGAAAACTATCCTACTAAGCTCCATATTGAGGTCCTGTTTCAAAACAAATAAAACTAATTTTTAGAATAGAAAAGTGAATTGTTGTTTATGATATCACATAGTTTCATTCTTTAAGTATTTAAGAAAATGCTATATTGTTAAAATGCAAAACAAGTTTTTGCAAGATGGATAAATTAATAAGGAAGGAACACTAAAATGTTTTTATAATCATTATCTCTGGATACATTATAGATCATTGTATTTTCCCCTTTATACTTTTATTGACAATTTCATACATATGTAATGTAGTTTGAACATATTTCCCATTACCTTCACTTGTTCTCCTGCTTCTTCCCACCTGAGACCCCCTTCTACTTCTAGAAGTCTTCATGCTGCATCACACTGAATTTAATTAGGTTGCTTGAATCAGCATGGGCATTACCAGTGTCTGTACTGCTGAAGAAAATGTTTATCCACTTTCCCACCTCCACAACCATTAATTGAGACTCTCCCAACCCACAACAGAAGTTGACAGGCCCAGTCTTATGTAGGTAACTACAGCTCTTTGTGACTGTAAGCCGTTTTACTTTATGTAATTTCCAAGTTATAAACAGTTTTATAATAAGAAAAATTAAAAACACTACTATTATTTTTTTCTTATTTTACATATCAATCCCAGTTCTCCTTCCCTCTCTCTCTTCCTCCCTCCCTTAGATTGTATAAATCTTTCACATTTTAAAAACACTACTATTTATCAAAGATTTTTACTCATTTTCTAATGGTTATTCTAGCAATTTATAATTTGGAATGACAACAACATATAAATGATTGCAAGCCAATTGTTTTTTCCTTCCATTTTCCCAAGTGATCAGTGTACTAGCAGCATTGGCATCACCTGGGAGCTTGGTAGAAATGCCAGCATCAGACCTCCCCTGATCTGCTGCAGCAGCATCTGCATTTTAACACAATCCATACATAATCCCTAAACATGGTATGGTTTAAAAAGTACTGATCTGAGACATCCTTACTTTCTAATAACTGAAGCTTCCTTTCATTTTATTCATTCATTAAGACCATCCTTGTAGTTAAACTCTAAAATGATAAACATGCCAGTTCCAGGAGCCCTATTCAAGTTTTCAAATAGACTTCATATCACAGACTGGTGTTTTGAAATATATTCTGTAATTAAGCTACAAATGTAGTGGCTTGATGTGGGTTAGATAGAGGGGATAAAAGAAAGCATGAGCTCTGTCCACTCTGTTTCTTCCTAACTAGAAAGAACAAGGGAGAAGTAAATTGGGATTTTCAAAATAGCTTTCAACCTCTCAGGATTATAAAAGAGAGAACTGGATTGTAGGTCTACATCTACTTCATACAAGAGCCACTCAATGTGTGCCCTGAGTGAAATTTCACCATCACTATTGTGAACCTCATTGCAACATTGATTTAGCACATTTATAAAGACTTCGAGTACATTTTTAAAATAGAAATGGAAATGGGTGGTTTTTTTTTCTTTTTGTTTTTAATTTTGCCTACTAAAAAGGTTTGCTTGTCTTGTGGCAGCTGATTTTTATGTGCTGTTTTCTGCTCACTACAGCAATGACAAAACATGGATCCCTGTCACACTGCTTTGTTGTTCTGGGTACTGCCTGTTTTGTTTTTAACTAACACAGTATAGCAGAAGAAAAACCACATTTTCTATGAAATTGTCACCTTAATTGCTTTGCCCTTAAGTAAAAGTGTCTTGGTTCTGTACATTTTCTGTCATGCTTTTTAGTATAACTAAGGTAGTATGTGAAAGTTGCCATACATTTGGGCAGCAAACTTCCAGATTCTAATTGTGTGTCTTTTCTTTCAAGCCATTTCTGTAACTATGCACTCAGCCTTTGCATTTTTATGTACTCAGAGACCCAGAGGCATGCTATGATGACAGACATGTGACTCGTTTTATAAAATTGTTTCCTATTACTGTCTTTTCGACGAACAGGTTCCTTTCCCCTTTTATAGTGACAGGCACAGAAGCACAAACAAGGGCACCAGTGTTGCAGTGTCTAGGTGATAAAGCAGTGGTTGGTAGCCTTCATTTGCAAAACATGTAATGTTTTTGAATGGTAAGAGTGAGAAGGATCTGGCAAGATTTTCCTTCGTGTACTTTTGAGAAATACACTTCTATCACCAATAAGAGAAAAAATACTAAACAGTTTTCAAGCAGTTAGATCATAATGTAAGCTAATCACTTTATTTTGAAGAAAAGTATTTTTAAACAGTTGAGCTGGTGAATTTACTTCTAAAATGTATTGTGCTTACACAGTAGATGGTTTTATTTCCATGATGTTTTTTACTACATAATTATACATCTTAATTACGTAATTACTATCATAATTATTATGTAATTGCATGTACTTCCACTAATTACAAAATCAGGAAGTGTAATTATCTAGTAAAAACTTTATGAAATTTCATGCACTAAAAATTACTTAAAAGGCTATTCCAGTGGTCTAATGGAAGGCTTTCCATGCTTGGTCTTAGTCATGGCATTAGGACTTGAACTCTTAGGCCAGAACAAGGACGGCCACAGACAATTAAGTATTGCAGTATGCATGCCTTTGAGTTAACATTGAAGTGTGTTTTCATTTTTTTGTCATTTTGGAGTTGTTGTAAAAAATAACTATGTTAAAGTAGAGTCATAAAATCTCAATGTAAAGGGATATTCTCAGGAAAATTAACATTTAGGTTATGGAACTATCAGACCATCTATAATAAGAGTGCTTATTTAGCTACCTCTACTTTTAAAAGAAATATAACAATAGGCTGTTTTCTGCTTCTTTAGGTTAGAGAGAATTTTATTCAGTTTATAGTTATATTTTCTGAGGTTTAAGAAAACATTTCAAGAGCCTATCCTTTTCTACTACCTGATGTCAAGCAGCTTTTGAGACATAAACATAAATGCACAAACATGTAACATCAGACCCTAAATAAAGACAGAAGGTTTAATTCAATAAAGCTATGATGCCTTTACCATTCAGAACGACATACAAATTGCACAGTGAAACAATAGTCATGACAGCAAATTAGATATGACATCTAAATTACACTACAGAGAGAAATCCCAGAACCATTTTGGTCTGTAGGAGCCTATTTTAGCCCAGGTTTAAAACCCATCCTAGAGACTGCTTTATTGTCTAAGTGAGGTAGTGTTGTAGAAGAGTAATTGGAGGTTGGTTGAATTAATTGCACATTAATTAGGAGGAAAAGGTTTATAATACTCATGGTAGAGTAGAGAGTAGATCCTTTAAGTTTCATGATAGCATGCCCTGTAAGTTTCAGGAATGCATATTAATTGGCTTTTAGGTGAAAATGGCTATAGGAATAAATATTAAGTGATTAATATTTTTGCTCCATATATAATCTATTATCTAAATAAAGTACTTTGGAGTTAGATATAGTTATGCAAAATTTTCTTTCACCAAATTAGTGTTTTTTTAACAACCACTTAAAATCTGTCACAGTTAATTGTTTTAGTAGTGCAGCCTTAAATAGTCAAGCTTCATCTTTGCATTCTTAGAGGCAGGTGACATTCCATCTTTCTCTTCAAGCTTTCCAAATAAGACTTTTTTGTAGTTTTGTAGTTTTATCAATTATTGACTTTGTGACTTTTTTTGTTTGTTTTTCAAAACAGGGTCATTCTGTGTAACCCTGGCTGTCCTAGAAGTCACTTTGTAGACCAGGCTGGCCTTGAACTCACTGAAGTCTGCCTGCCTCTCCTCCTGAGTGCTGGGATTTAAGGCATGTACCGCCACACCAAGCTGACTTTGTGACTTTTCATACCAAATAAAATTTCTGATGGATATGACTTTTTAATTAACACTATGCTTCAGGCAAATTAGAGGCTTTATGGTTGTTCAGAAATGTTTCATGTTCTCAACAATGTTTGGGATTTACACAGTTTTAATCTGACTTATCTTTATCTCTGTGTATTTGATAATAGTCATTTTTAAGTGGCACATTCTTTCCCTCACTTAGCTCATAATTTAACGTCGTACTCTTTTCTAATTTGTCTTTCCTCTGTCTTGTTAACATTTCTTCTCATCATGTTTTTATAAGTATGTTATGTTCCCACAGCATTGCTTTTTACATAGCCTCTTAATTTTTGTTTGTTTTAGTGGTTGGTATTTTTTTTCCCCAAGTGTTTATGTGGACCAGAACAACGTTTAATGGTTTAAAAGTTAAGTATTTTCTTAGTTTCCATTGTAACACAGATTTCATTTCAAAACTAACATAACATTTATACTGACTTTGTTTAATTTTGCTTTCTTTTCTTGCTGTTCTTACAAACTGACTTCATTATTTTACATAATTCCATAAATTATTCATAATAATTTAGTGGGATCAGGCAAAACTTTGGAAGACTAATAATGAATGAACTTGTTATATCTCTAGTTTCCCTGTTTCCCCAAGCCTAATGTAAACTTTAACATTAGTTGTGCCCTATTTACTATCTCATTCTGTACTCATATGTCTCTATATATACAGAGAAAAGTCATTTGTTTGACTCATCTTAAAGTACTTTTTTCTGTGGTTGTTGTGAATTCTCATTCATCTGTATTCTCTTACCTTACACCCAACCATAACAGTAACTATCAGGATTAATTAAATTAAAGTTGATTTTGTTTTCCCAGGTCTAGGCCCTTAGAAGCCTTAGTGTCTTCCTTTGAAACTTAAGGCTAAGCCAACTATGTTCCAAAAATTATAGGGTTACTGGCTAATTGTAGACAAAGAAATGACAGTAAACCACATTCACAACTAAGATCATAAAGCCAGGTCTTCATACAAGTCTGCTTTTCTATTCTGTATGCCCTGAATTTTGATCTAATTCACTCAGCAAAAATGTCTAATCTCTGCCCTATGTGGTATATAAAGGACACAAGTATAAACAAGTCCTGGTTCCTGTTTCTGGAGGTAAATCCATTTCTGGTTACTTGCTTATTCGTGCATTTACCCTCTACATGCTGGCTTTTTATAGGAGTTGGTGATGGTATTTGCTTTACTTGATGCTAGGGGTGAAACACAGGGCCTAAGCAAGTTCTCTACCATTGAGCTATATGTGCAGCCCTTTAGACTTCATTGTTTATGGAGAACATTTACATATGTTGGTATATGAATAGTTGGTATTTTTCAGATAAGCAAAACCATCTCAAGGAGACAAGATGGACCTCTGAAATTGGCAAAGCTTGAGAGTCTAAATGTTTCATACTCTTCATGCTTTGCCATGGCTTCCTTGCTTGTAAACTAATTGGGAAACTTCAACCTGAAGACCCATTGATTCTAATAGAAGACAGTATTCCTAAGGTGCCTCAGTATCTGAACATATGCCTCAGGAAAGGTTTCCAGGAAAAGATGGAATCTGGATTGGGCCTCTAAGAGTAGGTGAAATTTTAATAAGCAAAGATGTAATCATTTCATTTGACACTAAGTTTATATGTTTTCATTTATCTAGCTCTTAACAATCAAAGAACCTCATTTGACAAATACTTGATGATTTTAATGTGTCTTTGTATTGGAAGTTTAGCCTAAAAGTGCTTATTAAAGGAGCTGATCTATATACAGCTTTAAGCCAAGGACTGTACTCTGGAAGGGCAATCTCTCTTCATTCTACCATTGGTGGTACTTTGAAAGAAATTGATCCATCCTTCACGATACATCTGTCAAAAGTATATCAAAATGTTTTCCTATCTTAAATAATTTAACTCAGAATATAATAATGTAAGTATTTTGACATGAAAATGTTACATACTGTGATATATCCACTTATCTTAAAACAGATGTCTTTAACTTTAAAAGAAAGAAGTATGATGGTAAGACAAAAACATAAAATAGTAATTCAGAGGGATATATGGCCACTTGTGATACATGCTTGTAACATGCATACTATGTAAAGATGGCAAGTTCCAGGCCAGTCTGGACTTCATAGGGTAGCACTGTCCCTTTTTTTAAAAAGTCCAGTGAATGACAGACTGTTCTAGTTTGCTTTAGAAGCAAAGTAAAATCCTATTGGCATTATGACTATAGACTAAAAATGTTTTATTTAAAGCGTAGTTGATGAAAGAATCATGATGGAAGCATAAACATAAGAAAAGGCTGTTTCTGAAATCAGTGTTTACTGCTGAAATAATTTCTGTATTTTACTGGTGTTTTATATATTGTCTTGCCAGATGAAGTCAGTGCTGAAAAGTCAATGAAATTCAAAATAAACGAGAGGGTCAGAGCCTGAGTCTATATTCATGAAATTATTCACGGGAGCATACTCTGGCCTCAGTTAGTGAAGGCTTTATCACTTTCAACAAATGTGCTACAGTACATTTATTAGTATGCTACAAAGAAATTTTTGAAATAATTAAGACTAAACTACACTTGTCAAAATAAATGAATGAAATACAATTTTGAATCATCTTTCTTCACTTATTGCTCATTTGCATAATTCACTAACTTACACAGGAGTCTTTCAGTCATTGGTGTGAATTAGCAAGGTTCTGCTGTTCCTTGTTATACAGGCAGGAATTATGCTGCCATATAATTAGCTATTCCAGACATGGACTAACGGTAAATACCAAAGGGCACAGCAAAATCTAAAGAGACAAGGCAGGGAATCTAAAGACAAGAGACAATCAAAGACACCCAACAAATTCAAGCTGGTAGACTAAAGGGAATTCTGAATGAAGCCTCTTAATTTATTTTGAGAATAAGAAATCAGTAGTATGAGAGAAATCTCAACAAGATTAGCTGACTAAGCCTACTTTAAAAAAAAATATCTCTGTGGTGCATAGTGCACCAGGTTAACCACTCCTGTTTGTTAGTCAGCTCAACAAATAGCCTACAGAGCTTCTCATGGGTGTATAGTGGCTTTCCATTGAGGTTTTCACTCTTTGATGGAGGATGTTTATACCAGTAAGATCTTTAGATGCAAATTGCTTTCTCTATATGTGCAGGATCATTCCTGTCACAACTCACTTGCCCATCTCGTTTATTGAGGTTTTGCTATTTATGCTGCTCCCAACGGAATGATGAGAATTATGCCTCTGCTGCCACCACCATCCCTTAACTTAGCATCTACGTTTTGTCCTTCCAGCTCTGTGAAACTTATGTGTGCTGGTCTTTAGGAACAAAACAAGCTGTTGGCAGAAGCCTTTTGCCCTGAATGGGGATTTTCCCCCATTTATTCAACTTGAAATATCTCTTTAGATTTGCTTTTCTTGCCTTATTCTCAGGAAATATCTTTTTTTCCTTGCAGTAGCATGTCACTGTAAGTTGATAGAGCATGTGGGAGATTGTTGGATGTATTGTCCTCAAGAAGTTATTTTTAGTTTGGTTCCAAAATGGTACAATCTTACCAGAACTAGAGGAACAGAGAACTGAAGAGAGCAATTATAGGGTTAGCTAGGAAAGCCTAAGTCCTATTCTATTACTGAAGTAGAGGGACAGATAACACTTGTCTTTTTGCCTTGGCTATAAGGAATTATACAGACACTCAAAGGTTGTGTTCATGAATTGTAAGAAGTTTTGGGCACACAGTGTGGATGCTGTGTTAACTCCATACACACACTTTTTTTCTCCTGCCAACATTTGTTGGGTATCATAAAGATTGGTCTGGGCCAACTCCTGGCATACGTTTCACGTTTTACCACTTCCTGCACAAGAAACATTAGGATCTATGACAAATACCTATGCTGTTTCACCTATAAAACAGGATTGCACATTGATCAGATTAATATAAACCTTGGAAATCCTCAAAATGCTTTATAGTGAAGGGGACAATATTCAAAATGCCAAGAACAGTGCCCGGCACATGCTAAGTGTGCATTACATTTCAGTTTATTTTATTATCTAAGTAATAATGATTGGAAAAACCACTGTTACAGTATATATTGTTGTCCTTACTGTAATTTATTTGATTATACAGTCTGTTGGCCATATTTTGCCCAGATTATTTTCACTAGAACCTAATACAATACTAGACACAGGAGAAAACATTCCACTCATTTGTCAACTCAATACAGTATGAAAGAGGCAAGGTCCCTACTGTCTAGGAGCTTGAAATGTAACTTGATGATTCATTTTCATATTTATCAAAATGGCATTCAAAAGCATTCATATCATATTCAAAAATAAATTTATTTCTCCATTGCCTTACTTAATAGATGAAGTTGAAACCTAAATAATCCACAAACATTTCAGTTTTCTCTAGACTTGTTACCTTGGCATTTTTGCAGTAGTCTAGACAGTTGGTAATAATGGTAACCTTTCTAGGAAGAGTAACAAATAATGGTAATTGTGTAGAGAAAGTCAGCCAAACCAAGTTCTAAATCATATACTGTACAGCAGAATACTTCTTAACTTGAGCCCGTTAAGACGTTGAGACGGTTGTGTATTTAGATTGTTCCACAGATTATTTTGATGCACACTCAGTATTGAGAATCTTTGAGTTAGTGAAACTCATCAAACTTTAATATTGCTTTGTGTCAAAAAGGTATTAAGTCTGACTTTGATATAGAAAAGAAGACTAGGTGGCTTCTAGATAACAATTTAAATAGACAGTAAAAAGAAAAATAAAGTCAAACACAAGAATTACTTCTTAGGTAAAGGAAGCATTTTGGTGCTATATAAGCTAATATTAGATCAGAAACAAAGTGAAGGAAAAAGTGGGCTAGGGAAAAGTAAGCAAGAAGAAAGAACTGTTTCTGGTAATGAGCAAACTGAAGATGAAATAAGTGCAATTCGACAAAATTGACTATAAAACACGTGTTTTCCCCCCATTAACTTAGATCATAAAAGGAGGAAAGGGCCGCCAGGGAGCATGGGAGTTCCTTAAGACTTGGGTATGTAACTTGGGAAGAGAAAGACTAATAGAAATGTCACAGGAGCCTGCACAGTTTGGGTTTCTTGAGCTTTTTATCTTCTTCCTGTTGTATATGTACCTTAAGGTTTAGCAGCTTGAAGCCTCAGGGGTTTGGTGAGGAGTGGTTTTTTGCAGGCTTCATAATATTGCTTATTTCCCCAAGTGGCCTGAAACAGGATGGTAGTAGGAGATAGTTTAGAAGGGTATTCCTAGGTGCCATGAGTATGTCTTGGGATTAGCTCGGTGTGTAAACAGGAGAAACAACTTGTCTAACCTTGCCAGTTTTATAATCCAGGAGCTAGAAAATGATTGCAGACCTTCTCCCCTATCCCTGATGACTTGGATTGTGCCTCCTGGATACCTGCAAAGTTAGACCATTTACCAGTTCCCCAGTAGGCTTTGGCTTTCTGTGGTTTTTCTGAATGGGTTGCCAACCTCAACTCAATCACCACTTACTGATATTCTAGTCATACTCTAAGGCAGTGTTTCTAAGCCTGTGGGTCATGACCCCTTTGTGGGTTGTACAACCCTTTCAAAGGGTTGCTTATCAGATATTTACATTACTATTTATAACAGTAGTAAAATTCAGTTATGAAGTAGCAACTCTTATCTTCCCATGTGACCCTTAGCATAGATTGTTTTTATATATGTATACCCAAACGTTCATTGAATGTTTAGATCACACCATCTCTTCTGCATTGATTTAGGCCATAACTTAATTTGCAAACTTTTGACCAGAATTAGTCGATGATATCCTGCGTTGTCAAATCGTATAAATTCTGGCTTAGAAATTTTTGTGTTCAAACCATTAGGTTCTGTGGATCAATCTGATCCACTGCAGTGTTAATGGGATCAATTTGAACAGTCTAAAAAGCTTACTTCAAAAAAGAACCATCAGCTGGGTTTGGTGGTACATGCCTTTAATCCCAGCACTCAGGAGGTAAAGGCAAGTCAGTCTCTGAGGAAAGCCTGGTCTGCAATGTGAGTTCCAGGACAGGCTCCAAAGCTACACCGAAAAACCATCCTGTCTTGAGAAAAGAAAAGAAGACCATTCTTGCCCAAGCCTATTCCTTCCTCCTCCAGGACCTTTTACTGTTAGGTTTTTCTAGTGGTTTCCAGTTCTAGCACTTTAATGACTTTCCTGTATTTGAATTTCTCACAGCACTCCAAACTTGTGATTTTTGGTTGGCTAACTTTTATTACATGTTCAGATGTCTAGAGACTAGCTCCAGATAGATCTGCAGGAGGGATGGCTAGCTGTTTCTCCTTCTCTTTTTCCCATTTGACTCTTAGCAAACAGCACATGGGCACATGACATTGTAGGCTTGTAAACAGCAATATTAGTAGGCTTGGGCTGGGGAGAAAATACTGAGCTCACCAGATTCCTGGAGATATTTATGCCTTGAGTGTAACCTGCAAGACATACTCAAACAGAATAATCATTTTACAATATAATGGCAGGAGACTGAACAAGTTAGAAAATCTATTCCTGGTTTGCTGCTGACTCACTTTGTGGCATGAGCAAGCCATTATTATTCTTTGATTTAGTTGTCTTATTTGTTCAAAAGAGGAAAAATAACATGTATTTAAAAGGCACTATGAAATTCTTCTGGAAGGAGGTCTGTAAGTGCAAAGCACTATTGTTGTTATTATTATTATTAGTGTTCTTGTATGATTTCATTTTTATGCCATATGGGTCACAGATGTTTCAATTCTTCTCATTGATGAATTATAAGACACATTCATCTTGTTCTGTCTCATAACATTGATAACAGTGTAGCACATCTGTTTTTTTAAACCCCAAATAGAACATAGGTCCAAAATAGATCTCATAAATAAATTATAATTACCAAATTAAATTCATCTGTATTACTTTCTGTTGTTTTTTTCCCTCCTGTAAAAATGTAGTTACCAACAACTATTAAATAAGACCTTTAATTACTGCCAATCTTCTCTTGAAAGTAACAGTGCTTGTCTTGAGTAGTTGGAGCTGTAAGTGGCATTCAGTACACAGTGGGGTTGTAATATGATTATGAAGTATACCAAGTTAGTGATAAATAAGCGCAATAAACCATGTATTTTTATGAGAAATAATATTTGAATTATCAACTGAATAAAAGTCCACAAATGCACATGATAAAAATAAAATATAGTTAAGTACACTTGGAACAAAAAAAAATGTGTATGCTTCCATATACGGTGTAGAAACCTTTTAAATTTAATGGGCTTTTGAGTATACAGCATTTGAATTATGGAGAGAATTAAAAAGATTTGCTTTGCTTTCTGACAGCTTTTCTAGTTTCAAAAACATTTCTTAACTCATTCATCAGTGGAGACTTGGCTTTTATATAAAGTAGTGTGTTCTCTTCCAGGTTTCCAGTTATTTTCCAATGGAATAACAAGGAGGAAAATTATTTTAAATTTTGTTTTGAGAAAGGGTCTCCCTATGTAGCCCTGGTTGGCCTAGAATTCACTATGTAGAATTTATGGCAGTCCTTCTGCCTCTGCCTTCCAATTGCTGGGATTACAAAAGAATACTTGGCTTAATTTTTTAATTATAGTAGAACTTGGGCATAAAATCATACACCATGATGTTTTTCTTATTTTTTTCCATTGCAGATGTTAATATTTTAATAATTAACGTCACAGACTTCATTTCTATTTCCTCATTATGTTCAACGAGGAATATATTATATACAGTTATCTTTAAGAGTATCTGAGGCTTGGCAGTGGTGGTATGAACCTTTAATCCTAGCACTCTGGAGGCAGAGGCAGGCAGATCTCTGTAAATTGAAGGATAACCTGGTCTACAGAGTGAGTTTCAGGACAGAGAAATCATGTCTTAAAACAATAAAACAATACAAAAGGCAAACAGAAAGTGCCTGAGGTCAAGGAGTCTTAGAGAAGGAAGTGTAGTTACCATCAGGTCTTTGGAAACACAGGTCATACACTTAGTAGCAGCTGTAGCCACCTATAACATCCTAAGTATGTTTAGTTCTGTATGAATCTTAAAAGCTTTAAATTGTTATGAGATTTCTTTAAGTGGATGCTTCCTCTAAAAGCCAAGTTTTTGACCAAAGAGACAGCCCAGCAGGTAGAATTACTTGAATGCATGCCTGACAACCTGAGTTTGATCCCTAGATCCCACAAAGTGACAGGAGGGAACCCACTTGGAGGAGTTGTCCTCTAACTTTCACAAACGTACCATGACATTCACCCATTCACCCCCCCCCACACACACACGTGAATGAAGGAATGAACAAACATGTAACATTTTTTAAAACCAAGTTTCTTCCTTTCAAAAATTCAGTGTCTGACCCAACTAGGCCAGCACCCCTGAATGACCACAGTTGGCAAGAGCTGAGTAGCAACTTAACAGTTTACACAGAATACAGGTTTTTTGGTTTGTGACAGCACCACCAAAGCCCACTTCACACATTTCTGTTACTAATGTGTTTGAAAACATCTGCAAGTGTGCTTTGCTTTTTGCTGAAAAGGAAGGAAAGAGAATAAAAAGAAGCCATAAAATGCAGATTTGAAATGGTAAAAAATCAAACCAGTGTTAAAAATGCAGCACCTTGTATGAGTCATAATGATCCTTATTAAGTAAGCATATGTTCTTGCACCTTGAAAACCAAGTCACATAGAAAGATAATAGTAGGTAATCCTTTTTATAGCATTGTGCAGGTTTCAGTGCACTCACACCTGTCCTTCGTTCTCTAATCCTTACAGCACTAGTGAAACTCATTCATTGGGACAAATCGGCAAGATGTCCAAATGTGCAACTACCAAACATTGACTCACGGGTGTGACTTATCTTCATTCCATTTGTCAAGAGTAGCACATTCCAATTGTATTTTCTACAGTAGTAGAGTTATTCTGTATCCATGCTGTCTATGCTATAACCACTAACCATGTGCTACCATTGAATATTTAAATGTAGTTAAGCCAGTATGACTGAAGAACTGAATTTCCAAATTCAAGTAATTTCGGTTGAAAACCACATGTGACTAGTAGCTGCCTTGCATGGCAGCACAGAACTATTCTTTTCCTCCTTCTATATAAAGTTTCTGTATTTATACTTATTCATTTTAAATCAAGTTCATCAAAAGGTTTCTGTATGACCTATTCTACAACTGGTAAACATGTGCTCCACCAAGCTCCAGATATGGTGAATATTTCTAGTATGTGCATTGCCCCCCCCCACATAAAAGCATTTGTCACACATAATGTCATCCTTTCACAGTTGGAGGTTCCAATATTAAGTTATTTCGTTTAGACTCTCCCAAGATTCATAGGGTTTTTTGTTTGTTTGTTTTGTGTTTTGGTTTTTTGTTTGTTTTGTTTGTTTGTTTTGATGGTATAGGGTAGGGTACAAGTGACTGTTACAGACAACATCATGTAGAAAACTTTCTCTGGTCTGAATTAAACTTGGGTAACTTAGAAGAGGTAACCCTTAGCTAACCTCTCTGTCAACTGTTTGTATCACTAGGTCAAAAATGGTATTCAGTTAAGATACTGTAATTTCAGAGTTGTTAAAATGTAAAGAAAATGCAACTTAAAATATGTGACATGGTTTGTCAGTGGGCCTTACTTAACATTTGACCAGTGTATAACATCTCATTGCATTGAGATGCAATGATTGCGTGGCCCTCTGCTTGGTTAATTAAGTTCTCCATCTTCAGCAAAACAGGGCTTATTACCCATTTCTTGCTGTACTTTCACTGCCCCTGCTAGATGCCTTATTCTTGATGATGACCAGTAACAGAATTCCTGAAAGTTAGGAGCAGGCTTAAACTCTTGCTAGGAAGACTTTCTTTTAAATACTTCCATGTCTTACATAAATATAGATCAGGATATTTTATTATCATAACTGGCAGCAGAACAAGCTTAACCAATCATCTTCCAGCACACAGACAACTCTGCAGCATTCCTTTTTAGAATACCACATGCTGAAATTCAAATTATCACATTAGCTATCCAAACGCACCATTTGTTTTTAAATACTGGGGTGTTTACCTGAATTTTTCCCCTCTTCATCTTCCCGCCCCACTTCACTGGTACATTGTCACTGCAATGACAGGTTTATTTATGTGCCTTAATAGCTACATCTTATGGTGTTTTAAATATGTATTCATATGTCTGCATAATTCTCACTCCCTCCTCCCCTCCCCCTCTCTCCAGTGCTTGGGATTAAACTAGGGCCTTACCTCTAATAGTCATGTAAAATACCAGTTGTTCTTCTTCAAGATTATTTTTTTCTAATGTTTTAATGTATTTGCATTTTATATATGAGTGCTCTGCATGTATACCCACATGCCAGAAGAGGGCATCAGATCCTATTTTAGATGGTTGTGAGCCACTATGTGGTTACTGGGAATTGAACCTCGGTCTTTGGGAAGAGAAGCCAGTGTTCTTAACCACTGAGCCATCTTTCCATCATCCCCCCTTTTTTGAACAGGGTTTTTCTGGGTAGCCTTTACTGTCCTGGAACTCACTTTGAACATCATGCTGGCCTCAAACTTGGAGATCTGCATGCCTCTGCTTCCCAAGTGCTGAGATTAAAGGCGTTTGTCAACCACCATCCAGGTAAAATTCTGCTTCCTCTGGAGTGGTTTCATGTCTTTTTTTATGACACCCTCTTGAATCTTGCCTTTATTCAGATTTGGAATATTTTAGTACTTATAAACTCCTGTCTTAAAACTCCAGGCATAACCTGGAAATTGAGCATACCTTCTGAAATCTTAACTACCTTCAAAATAATGTGGGAGTGTATACAAATAGAAAAATGTATTGCCTACATTGAAGCCTGGCACCTAATGGCATTTTATGTACTACCGTGTAAAATCCCAAAATATGAAGCCATTCATATTTCACACTTACATATAAGTAGTTTGGTAGATGCTTGACTTGAACCACATGAAATTGCTGTATCAGACCCTTTTTACCCTATAGAAACTGACAAGTTTACACAACCCATTCTAATATTACAGATATGACCGGCTTCTATAAATGACTCTCTTTGCTGTTGCTGCTTTTCCTTTATTTAATTCCAGTTAGTAGTACTTTTATTCCAATATCCTTTTCTTTGCTAATACATTTTTTGTATTTCCCAATTAATAACATTTTAGTACTCTTCTCCTAATTTCTCAAGCAAATCTATTTAGCTGAATTATTAATATTACAAAAAAAACCGGTTGCATAGTACCTCCAGAATGCAAGTGGTACTTGCCAATTAAATTGTTTGGCTTGTTTTGAGATTTTTATTATTCTAAAACAATAATGTCATTAAATACATTTACTACCCAATAAAAAGACCACCATAGTCACTTGCTTTCAGACTAAAAAAGAAGAAGGAAAACCAGCTACTTTTTTTGTCCACTACTGATAGAGGCCATGCTACACAAAACACCTTGTCGCTAAGTGATAATTTCAAATTCATAATTTAGTGTATAAAGTGGTATTTATTTAACAGTTCCATATTTTTGTTACTAAGCTTTTTTTTTTTTTTTACTTAAAGAGGATTTCCTAGTATTTAGTGATAACAGATAAATACAAATGAAATTTAAATCACTTTTGGTTGAGTCTCTCAACTCCTTTCATATGGTACCACTACCAGTGTTCATGAAAATCTGCTAAATGGATGCTGGCTCTTCACTTTTACTGACATAAGACAGATCAACTGAAGTTATTTTCTAGGGTGTTAAATTAAATTTGTTTTTACCCATAATTAAAACTTGAATCCAAAATCTTAAACACCTTATTCTTTCTCTATGGCATACTCCCTAGCTATGTAAAAGAAATGCTTAAATATTTATATAGAGAGCAAGCATGGATTGCCTACCATACACCAAGAATAGTCAGGTATTTCTTCTCATAGAATATTCTACAGAAGAGAAGAGGAAAAATCATTTCAGACAGTGCCCCCCCATCCCTTACAAAGACAATAAAATGGTGTGTTTGCTGGAAATAGTTGAAAAGATGGCAATTTTACTGAGACCTGAATATTAAATAGACATAGGAAATTCTGCAGGTAGGACATTGTACCCCCAGAGGAAAGCGTGAGGCTATAGCATCTTGCCACAGTGAGGGTTCATTGGATAGATTAGCAGAAGCAAGTGACAGGTGATGGAATTGGAGAAAAAGACTGGGGCTAGATTTCTACTTAAGTCCTTCAATGCGGTGGGAAGCTCTTTGAGGCTTTATATAGCTAGGAGGATAGCATCATCAGATACAGTATTTCCAAAAGATTGTTCTGAGGACTGAGTACAGTTCAACAATACAACACTTGTCTTTAATAAAAGATTGTTCTGGCTGCTGTCTGATCGGTGATACTGAACCAAACTGTATGCATTTCTACTATGGTAGCATTTTGGAAACACACCACCAGTACCACCACAGACTTACACACACATAATGTCCAGCTCTTGGAAATAACCTATGCTTTTTATGCTGGGCATTCTGCAGCATACTGTTTGCTGTTCTGCTGGGAACCTAAAGGCAAAAGAACAGGAGAGGGACCAGCCTTGTAAATTCTAGGGGCAGAATTAGGAATTGTGATCAGAGACAAATTCTTCAGTACTAAAGCAGTGCCAGAGAACCTTGATCTGAAAGACCTTTTAGTTTCTTTTTTAAAATCTCTCTCTTTATATGTCTGTCTTTGTCTGTCTATCTATCTATCTATCTGTCATCAATCTGTTGGTGGGTGCATATAGCACAGCATGCATGTAGATGTCAGAGGACAACTTTGGGATTGGTTCTCTCCTTCTACCAAATAGGTTCTCAGGGTCGGTATCTGACTTGATGACTTCCTTTATTGGTGAAGCCATGTCACCTGTCCCAGTTTTGGTTTTTTTTTGGTATATTTGAAATATGTCACCAGTTTTTTTAAAGGATTAACTATACTTTTGGTCTAAATATTATTTCTTGAACTTTGAATATGCTAGTTGGGATTTTTACTAAAAAAGAATCTTGTTTGGGTTTGTTTTAAGTTACTATTAAAAAAATAAAGACTTCTAGTGATGGTAGAAAATATTAATTCCTTTAAAAATCTGGTTGTGTTGCTAGATCCACATTTGCTTTTCTGTGTTTTTGTGAACAACTGATCAAATTAGATTCGTCACTCATGGCTTGTGGTGATTTGAAATTGAAATGGAATATATTAAAGCAGCCAGCCACACTGATTACATTGCAAGCCTCATTTAATTTCATACATTCACACATTACAGTGAAAGGCGGCTTTTTTTAATGCATGATTGTGACTGTACCTTGAGCAACTCCAAAGGT
The DNA here is from genome assembly GCA_030556225.1 of Cricetiscus sungorus. Lineage (NCBI taxonomy): Eukaryota > Metazoa > Chordata > Mammalia > Rodentia > Cricetidae > Cricetiscus > Cricetiscus sungorus. The sequence continues at coordinate 8,325,668 of JANBXA010000126.1, forward strand.
CATCTGTAATGGGTGCATAATTTGTTAGTGTTATATATCTGATTTGTGGTAGGTGTTCCTCAGCCTGATTTGTACTGGTAGTAAATATGGTAAGTATAAAAGTCAAATCTGTAAGAAGTTCAGCCTGTCACATTTGGTGGTATTGTCTTATTCTTCATTGGTCACTAGACCACAATAAATCACGGAATAGCTGTCATCCCTAAATGGAGAAAGTGTTGGTGCTGAGCTCCTGTAACATAGGAGTCAAATGAGCTATTCTTCTTAGGAGGGCAGGCTGGCCCAGGTGGAGCTTGTAAGCATATTGCTAGCATAGCTAGCAGTACTGCTTACCACTACTTGAGTACTTCTTTTTCCCCCTTTCTTTTCCATAGCAGTAAATTCTGCTAACTCCATTGCCTTTGCTTTTTCTGTGAGGCAGAGTTAATACAGCCTTTGCCCCCAAAACAGGACAAAGGATACAACCATGCCCCACTGCAGGTTTTTCTTGACTTGCCTTGATTTGAATTTTGTTGTTGTTGTTGGTGTTTTGTTGTTGACATGGGGTTTCACTGGGTAGCCCTGGCTGTCTTCGTTTTTTGTTGTTTTCTTTTGTTGTTTGTTTGTTTAAGACAGTGTCTGAAATAGCATAGGCTGTCCCGGATGTTACTATGTAAGGCTGGCTTTGAACCCTGATTCTCCTGTCTCTGCTTCCCAAGTACTAGAATTACAAGGGTATATCACCATACTGAGATTCCCTACTGTACTTTTTATGATTTGTAATGCCTTTAACTCTGTGGCTCAGGAACACAAGTTATTTTAACCCCTATTGTCCATAACTTGGTTACACCCATGAAGGGGGTAGTAGTATGTTCAGGGAGAAAAGTATTATATATTCAAGGCTTTGAGAGCCCCACTGCTGAGTTGCCTTTTGTTTGGGTCATTGTGGTGGAATTTGTTCATTTTCTTCTGCCATTGCTTGCAGTTTAGAGTTTGTTCAAAGATTTGTTATTTGCTGGCTTGGAACAACCAGTTTACTTTCCAGAAGAACCTAAAAGCATGCTTAAGAAAACTATCAGTGACATTCCTGAATAGGAAAATTAAAAGAGGAATATCCTACCTAACATCTCTTGTGATTAGAAATTACATTTAGTATATATTTTTTCTTTTTTTATTTACACTTCTCTGATATTTTACATTCTAACCACAGTTTCCCCTTCCTCCTCTCCTCCCAGTCCATCTCCATAACTCCTCTTTGCCCCAGATCCTCTCCTCTGTTTCCCTTCAGAGAAAAGCAGCCCTCCCAGGGATATCACCCACACACACATAGCATATCGAGTTACAATTAAGACTGTCATATCAATGCTGAACAAGGCAACCCAGTAGGAGGGAAAGGGTCCCAAAAGCAGGTGAGTCAGAGATAACCCCTCCAACTCCCACTGTTAGGAGTATCACAAGAACACCAAGGTACACAACCATAACATATATGCAGAGTACGTATCTCAAACCCATACAAGCTCATTAATGTCAGTTCAGTCTCTGTGATCCCTGCTTAGATGAACTGTGAACCTTTTTCTTGTGGTGTTTTTGACCTCTCTGAGTCCTATAATCCTTTCCCTCTTTCATAAGATTCCCTGAGCTCCACCTAATTTTTGGCTTTGGTTCTTTGTATTTTCTCTGTCAGTTGATGGATAAAGCTTTGCTGATGAAGATTATGCTAGTGTAGCAGAGTATCATTAGGAATCATTACATTGACTTTTTTGTGTCAGTCATGTTCTATCCTAGGTCTTTGGGCTATCCAGCCTCTGGGTCCTGGCCTTCCAGCCAGTGTTAGGTATGGGTTCCTTTTCCTGATGTGGGTCTCAGACTGGACTAAGTCATTGGGTGACCACTCCCACATGTTGTGGTCTACCTATGCCAGCACATTTTGTAAGCAGGAAAAATTGTAGGTCAAACGTTTTCTGGCTGGATTGGTGTTCCAGTTCATCCACTGAAAGCCTTACCTGATTAAAGAAGATGGCCAGTTCAGGCTCATTATCTTCTGTTACCACCAGGAGTCTTCGCTTGGGTCACCCTCACAGATTCCAGGGAGTTTCCATTGCACTGGGTTTCTACCTTGTTCTGGAAATGCCCCCTAATTCCACTTGTCTCTCCCATTACTCTCTCCTTCCAACCCCCTTCCTCCTGCTCCCATTCCCACCCCCAAAATCTATCTGATTTCCCCCTCCCAGGGAAATTCAACTGTCTCCTCTTGAGTCTTCCTTGTTACTTAGCATCTCTGGATCTGTACCATGATTATCCTTCACTTTATAGCTAATATCTGCTTATGAGTGAGTAAATACCATGTTTGTCTTTCTGTATCTGTGTTACCTTACTTAGGATGATGGTTTTCTAGTTTCATCCATTTGCCTGTCATGGTGTCATTTTTTGACAGTTGACTAATACTCCATTGTATAAATGTACCACATTGTTTGTCCATTCTTCCACTGAAGAACATCAGAATTGTTTCCAGTTTTTGGCTATTGTGAATAAAGCTGCAATGAATAAGTTTGAGCAAGTGTCCTTGTGGTATAATAGGTCATCCTTTGGATATATGCACAAGAGTGGTATGGCTGGATCTTGACATATATTGATTCCCAGGTTTCTGAGAAACCACCATACTGATTTCCCAAGTGGCTGTACCTTTGCCCTCCTGTCTGCAATGAAGGGAGTATTCCCCTTGCTCCACATTCTCTCAAGCATGAGCTGTCACTTGTGTTTTTGATCTTAGCCATTCTGACAGGTGTAAAATGGAATTGCCATCATTTTGATTTGCATTTCCCTAATGGCTAAGGATGTTGAACATTTCTTTAAGTGCTTCTCGGCCATTTGAGAATTCTCTGTTTTGATCTGTTACCCATTTTTAAAATTGAATTATTTGGTTTGTTGATATCTAGTTTCCTGTGTTCTTTATACAGTTTCAATATTAGCTCTCAGTGAGATGTAGGGTTGGTGAAAATCTTTTCCCATTCTAAAGGCTGCTGTTTTGTCCTATTGATAGTGTCCTTTGCCTTACAGAAGCTTTTCAGTTTCACGGAGTCCCACTATTGGTATTCATTGCATTCAAGGCTATTCCCCACTTTCTCTTCTGTCACATTCAGTGTGTCAGGTTTTATGTTGAGGTCTCTGATCCACTGAGACAAGTTTTGTGCAAAGTGATAGATATGGATTGATTTGCTTTATTCTTTACATGCTGACATCCAGTGTTGTTGGTGCTTTTTCCCCATTATCTATTTCTGGCTTCTTTATCAAAACTCAGGAGTCCATAGGTGTGTGGATTTACACCTGAGTCTTCCATTGCATTCTGTTGATCAACCTATCTTTTCGTATCAATACCATGAAGTTTTTAATACTAGAGCTCTGTAGTAGAACTTGATTATCAGGGATGGCGATAACATCTGGAAATTCTTTAATTGTACAGGATGTTTTAGGTGTCCTGGGTGTTTTGTTTTTCTAAAAATTGAGCATTGATCTTTCAAGGGCTGTAAAGAATTGTGTTGGGATTTTAATGGAGATTGCATTGAAATTGTAGATTCCTTTTGGTAAGATAACCATTTTTACTGTTAATTCTGCACATCCCTGAGCATGGGAGAGCTTTCCATCTTCTGATATCTTCAAAGACTTGAAATTCTTGTCTTTCACTTGCTTGGTTAGAATTATTCCAAGATATTTTATAGTGTTTGTGGCTATTGTGAAGGGTGTTGTTTCCCTGATTTCTTTCTCAGCCAGTTTGTCGTTTGTATATAAGAGGACTACTGATTTTTTTGAGTTAATCTTGTATCCATCCACTTGCTGAAGGTGTATATCAGCTATAGGAGTTTCCTGGTATAATTTATGAGGTTGCTTATGTATACTATTATATCATCTGCCAGTAAAGATACTTTTACTTCTTGCTTTCCAATTTGTAAATCCTCTTGATCTCTTTTAGTTGTCTTATTGCTCTAGCTAGAACATCAATTACTATATTGAATAGATCTGGAGAAAGTGGGCAGACTTGTCTTGTTTCTGATTTTCATGGACTCACTGAGTTTCTCTCCATTTAAATTGATGTTGAGTATAAGGCTTGCTATAAATTGACTTTCTTATGTTTAGGTATGACCCTTGTATCTCTGATCTCCCCATAACAGTAAGGGGTTGTTGCATTTTTCAAAGGATTTTTCAGCATCTAATGAGATACTCTTGTTTTTTTTTTCCATTTGTTTATATGGTGGATTCTACTGACAGATTTTCCCATGTTGAGCCATCCCTGCATCTCTTGGATGAAGCCTACTTGATCATGGTGCCCAATTATTTTTATGTACTTTTGGATTCTTTTTGGGAGTATTTTATTGAGTATTTCTGCATCGAGGCTCATGAGGGAAATTGACCTGTAATTCTCTCTTTGTTGAACCTTTATGTGGTTTGGGTATCAGTGTGACAGTGGCCTCATCAAATGAATTTGGCAATGTTCCTTCTATTTCTATTTTGTGGAATAATTTGTGGAGTATTGGTATTAATTTTTCTTTGAAGGTCAGGTAGAATTCTGTACTAATGCCATCTGACCCTGAGTTGTTTTTGGTTTTTGTTTGTTTATTGTTTGTTTAACTTTGGTAAGTAGTATCTATGGAGAAAAGTGTCCATTTCTTTTAGATTTTCCAGTTTTGTGGAGTGTAGGATTTTGAAGTATTACGTAATGATTCTCTGGATTTCCTCAGTGCCTTGTTATATCCCCCTTTTCACTTCTGGTTTTGTTAATTTGGATATTCTCTCTGCCTTTTAGTTAGTTTGGATAAGGGTTTGTCTATCTTGTTGTCTTTCTTAAGGACCAACTCTGTCTCATTGATCCCATGTATTCTCTTTGTTTACTTATTATAGCCCTCAGTTTAATTACTTCCTGCCTCTGCTCCTCTTGGGTGCCTTTGCTTCTTTTTGTTCTAGAGCTTTCTGGTGTGCTGTTAAGGTGCTAGTATGAGATCTCTCCAAATCCTTTATGAAGGTGCTTAGTTCTATGAACTTTCTTCTTAGCACAGCTTTCATCCTGTCCCATACATTTGAGTATGTTGTGGTTTCATTTTCATTTAATTCTAGGAAGTCTTTCATTTCCTCATTTCTGCCTTGACCCATTAGTCATTCAGTAGAGAGTTGTTCAGTTTCCCTGAGTTTGTAGGCTTTCTATTGTTTCTGTTGTTGTTGTTTAAATCCAGCTTTAACCCATGGTGTCTGACAGGATGCAGGGGTTTATTTCAAATTTCTTGAATCTATTGACCCTTGCTTTGTGATCGATTTGGAGAAAGTTCCATGAGATGCTGAGAAAGTATATTCTTGTGTGTTTGGGTGAAATGTTCTTTTAGGTCCATTTGATTCATAACATCTGTTTGCTTCATTATTTCTCTGTTTAGTTTTTGTCTGGACGACCTGTTCTTTGGTGAGAGTGGGGTATTGAAATCTCTCACTATTAATGCATGAGGTTTGATGAGTGATTTAAGCTTTAGTAATGTTTCTTTTACAAACATGGGTGCCCTTACATTTGGGGCATAGATGTTCATAATTGAAGTGTCATCTTGGTGGATTTTCCTTTGAGTATGAAGTGTTCTTCCTCATCTCTTTTGATTAATTTTGGTTTGAAATCTATTTTGTTATATATCATAATACTTACACCTGTTATAATTTAAGAAAAGTGGTATGTGAGAGAAAGATGCTGTGTGACAGGTTCAAGCAGAGGGGTTTTTATTAGGGAAATGACTCATAAAGGGGGAAAGGGAAGGGGAGAGACTGGCTTCTGGAGACAGGAGCAGCAGGAGAGAGGAGAAAGAAAAGAGGAGGGGGATAGAGAAGGATGAGAGGTGGACAGGGCCCTTTTAAGAGGAAATATAGTAAATATGCACAGGTAGTACTTTCAGTGGCTGCCACTGAGGGTGTATCCTGACAGAACCTTTAAGGAAAGGCCAGTACAGATACCTGAATTCTAATAACACCAGTGGCATGGACCACATGGTGATCACAGCTGCTTGGCAAAGTTCCAGCATTTTGACATTGCTATCACAATTCTCCAGCACCTTTTTACTTTCATTTTTAAATGATTCCCACTGTGTGATGTGGCAGTTTCCTTATGCCTGTTCCTTTGGGAAATTTTGTGTGGGTTTCATGAAGGATGAAAATATATACAATGACAGTCCCTTTAAACAAAATAATTCTTTGAAAAAAAAATCCCTGCCACTGTGGAACCATATAGCTCGATGGCTGCACCAAGAATAGGGAAGCTAGTGATTTACCAACTGGGGACACCTGACCCCAAGAGTGAAAAGCGTACAGTTGAGAGAAACAGTAGGTCAAGATCCTGAGCTTGAGACCATTAAGGGCAAGAGTTCAGTTAACAAGTGTATAGAAATCAGAATTGTATGTTATAATGGAAGACGTCAGGACCTTCCCTTTGGGGAGCATATTAGGAGAACAGGATCATATAGTAAAACTAAGTATGACACACAGGAAAGCAGTTAAAAAACAGCTTGTTGCTTATTATGCTACATGGTACAAATTGCAGTTGGAATGTCTGGTCCCCTGAGGAAATCCTTTTCCCAAGGTCAAGAATTTGTGTAAGGGCCCCCATTCCCTTGGTGACTTGAAGAAAATTCCTGCTTGCCAAAGAGGGAGTCATTCTCCTTATCTCTGGCAAGAGGAATTGTGGCCCTTTCATTAGCAATATGAGTGAGGTGCCTACTGATTTGTCAAGGTTAATGCTGGTTTCCTCAATCCCTGCTCACAAGTCCCACCCAAGCTCTCAAAGCCCTCTTTCTAATCCTTTGTGCAATTATAGACTATAAAAGGTATAAAATGGGCAGCCAACCCAATTCACCCTTAGATCTTGTCAGTTTCCCCCTTCCCTTTGCCAACTCCACAATTCTTCTTTGGGACCTGAACCCTGCTGTAGTGGGACTCTAGTGGACTCCAGCACACCACCTTGCTTCTTGGGTCCATTTGCTTGGAACATCTTTTCCCAACCCTTTACTCTGAAGTAATGCCTGTCTTTGATGTTGAGGTGTGTTTCTTGTGTGTAGCAGATGGATGGATCTTGTTTCCGCATCCATTTTGTTAGTCTGTGTCTTTTTATTGGGGAATTGAGACCATTCATATTTAGAGATATCAATGACCAATGATTGTCCAGGCCCTTCTGCCTTTTAGAGACTCCATTGAGAAGTCGGTGTGATTCTAATAGGTCTGCTTTTATGCTACTTGGCCTTTTTATCTTTCAGCTTTTAATATTCTTTCTTTGTTTTATATGTTTGGTGTTTTGATAATTATGTAGTGAGGGGACTTTCTTTTCTGGTCTGAACGTCTATTTAGTGTTCTCTAAATTTCTTGTACATTTATAGGCATGTCTTTCTTTAGGTCAAAATTTTTTTTTTCTCGCATGATTTTGTTAAAAATATTTTCTAACTGGGTGGTGATGGTGCACAAACACCTTTAATCCAAGCATTTGGGAGGCAAAGGCAGAGGCTATACAGAGAAACCCTGTCTCAAACAACCGTGTATGTGTGTATGTTTATATGTATGTATGTATGTTTATATGTGTGTGTATGTATGTATTCCTCCCTGGACCTTTGAGCTGGGATTCTTGTATTTCTATTCCTATTCTTATGGTATTTCAGATTTTCTGGATGTTTTATGTCAGGAATTTTTTAGATTGACATTTTCTTTGACTGATGTGTCTATTTTTCTATCGTATATTCAGTGCCTGAGATTCTCTCTTCCATCTCTTGTATTCTGTTGGTAATGTTTGTGTCTGTAGTTTCTGTTCACTTATCTAAATTTTCCATTTCCAGAATTCCCTCAGTTTGTGTTTTCTTTATTACTTCTATTTCCATTTTTAGGTCTTAAACAGTTTTATTCATTTTCTTCACCTGATTGTTTTTTCTTGGCTTTCTTTGAGGGATGTATTTATTTTCTCTTTAAGGACCACTATCTCCCTCATAAAATTGGCTTTAAGGTCTTTTTTCTTGTGCTTAGGCTAAATTGGAATATTCAGGGATTGCTGTAATAGGATAACTGGACTCTTTTTGCCCTGAAAGTTGTGTTCTTACATTGGAATCTAGGCATCTGGGTTTTTGGATGATTATGTCTAGGTGCTGATTTCTGAGTTTGTCTTTGTTGGGTGGCTATTTTGTTCCTTGATTTCTGTTTCCTCTTTGGTCTTCTGGTCTTTGTGACCCAGTTTTCTGGTGGCCAGCAGGAAGTGTCTGTCCAAGTTGGGGACTGGACTTCTGGTGGCTAGCTTGGCCTTTGTTCCAACAGGTGAGGGGGTCTTTGCCCAAGCTCTCTACAGTGATGAGGGAGGAGTCGGGATTGAGGATAGTGGGGGTTGGTGCACTGTAAAAATTCAGGAGGTCCATGGATGGCCTGCCTATCTGGAGTTCTGGCCAGTGTGGTCTTTGATCCAGCAGGAAGTCTGCCCAGGTTGCTGGCTGGAGTTCTTCAGGCAGGCTTGGCCTCTGGTCCAGTAGGGAGTCTCTGCCTGAGTTCATCTATCTGTTTTTCTGGCTGGCATTGCCTGGACATGTTCTTTGGACTGGTGTCACCTGCGCTTAAGCTGAGGATATTTGCCCAGGGTGGGGGCTAGGGCACATCAGAGGGGTCAGGTGGGGGGGCAGAAAAGGGTGCCAGTGAAATAGATCTTTGGAATCCAAACCGAGTGCAGGTGGATCCCTTACCTGTTATTCTGACTAGTGGTGTAACCTAGTATTTTTTTAAATGAACTGTAACCCAGTATTTACTAGAAAAGTAATAGACTTTTAATAATATACTATAGAGAAAAAGGATTTAAAAACAAACAAACTAAATACCTGGAATCCTTTAAAACAGAGCAGCATTTCCAGTATATTTGTAATGCAGTTAGAATCCCTGAAGGAAACATAGTTCCCTGATTCATTCTGTACATTCTGCCCCTTTGTTGACTATGTATATTTGCTTTTTTGTTGTTGGTGGTGGTGGTGGTTTTTTGAGACAAGGTTTCTTTGTGTACCTTGTTTATCCTGGAACTGCTCCTCAAACTCACAAGAGATCCGCCGGCCTCTGCCTCTGCCTCCTGGGTGCTGGGATCAAAGGTGTGCACCACCACTGCCCTGCATATTTGCATATTCAAAGTGCAAAGAAATCTATTTGATTTAAGCTGGTGTGGTTGCAGGTCATAACCAAGGAAATACCAGAATAGAATCTTGGCAATTGTTCCTCCTCATGTGCCTCTTATTAATAGGTGAAAATTCAAGCCCTACCATTTCCTGAACTAATTCACATAGTACTTATTGAACACCTGCCATGAGTTTAGCCACCATGAAAGATAATAAGTTATAAACATGACTCTGAGAACTCCTATTAGCACTGTTATCCCACTATTGAAACAATAGTGATCATGTGGAAGAGTGCCTAGGCTTTATTCTCAACAATCCAAAGTTCTGCTTTCCTAGAAATGTCTGTGGGGGGAAAGTATGTGTGAGAAGCGAGAACTAGCCATAGATGAGTATTAATAGTACGAGAGGATTGTGGATAAGGAAGACAGAGGTGAAGAACCTGGATTTTCTTAGCAGAAACAAATAGGACTAAACATGCATATGGGCCATTGACCGAAAATTTTGGCAGCTCCCAGACCCTCTGGTATACCAGACTCTGGTATAGCAACATGCTATACTGAAGACTGTCTGCTAGAGTAAATCACAGTTCTTTTTTGTTTGTTTGCTTGCTTGGGTTTTGTTGTGTTTTGTTTGTTTTGTTTTCAGGGAGAGTGGTTTGTTTTTGTTTGGTTTTTTGAGACAGGGTTTCTCTGTGTAGCCGTGGCTATCCTCAAACTCTCTGTGTAGATCAGGCTGGACTCAAACTCAGATCCACCTGCCTCTGCTCCCCATTTGGATTAAAAGCATTTGCCACCAGTGCCCAGGGAGTTATTCACAGTTTTAATAATGTAACATGGCCAGATGACAAACTCAAATCCATTTAGGGACTGGGCAAGAAATTTGATGAGGCAAGCCAGGTGTAAGAAAAATGAGAGTACCCAAAGCCATCGCATTGCTATTTTCATACTGATAATGCAGGTTCTGTTTTGCCTGACATGCTGATGTTAATTTTTTGTTGTTTTGTTTTTAGTAGAACATGGAATGTGTATTGTCCTGTGAAATTATTCAATACATTGGTATTGAATTTGTTTTGTTTAATAAACACTGAGGGAAAATGAGTGAGGAAATGACAGTTCTCTCCTGATTGCAGAGGGAAGTAAACAATTTGGTTTAAAAAGTATGGCAGAATCTAGTAAAGTTGAAGATATATAAAACATAGGACCACCTTTAATCCCAGCACTTGGGAGGCAGAGCCAGGCAGATCTCTGTGAGTTCAAAGTCAGCCTGGTCTACAGAGCTAGTTCCAGGACAGCTAGGGCTGTTATACAGAGAAACCCTGTCTTAAGCTTGTGGAAATTTATGAGCTCTAAACCTACAACTGTGGAGACTCCGGGGGACCAAACTAAGTCCTCCTCCATATGTGGGAGACAGTTGTGAAGCTTGGACTATCAGAGGGGACCCTGGCAGTAGGACCACAATACAAACCTGGTACATGAGCTAGCTTGTTGGAGCCCATTCATTAGGGTGAGATGCCATGATTAGTGGCAGTAGGACCACGATATAATCCCCAGTACATGAGCTAGCTTGTTGGAGCCCATTCCCTATGTTTGGATGCAACACTCAGTCTTAATGCATGGGAGAGGGGCCTGGCTCTGCACCAACCTATTGTGCCAGACTATGTTGACTCCTTGTGGGAACCTTTACCTGTGAGGAGAAGTGGACTGGGGATGGACTTGGGAGAGGTGAGGGAAGGTGGGAGGAGGAGTGGTAGGAAGAACTGTGGTTAGAATGTAAAATGAAATAAAAAAAAAATAAAAGATAGAGAAAAGAGCTGTGCATTGGTAGTGCATGCCTTTAATCCTAGCACTTGAGAGGCAGAGGCAAACAGATCTCTGAGTTTGCGACTAGCTGGTCTACAAGAGCTAGTTCCAGGACAACATCCTAAGCCACAGAGAAACCCTGTCTTGAAAAACTAGTAGAATGCCCTGCAGGCATTCCCTGCAGTACCAAGCCATAGAAGATATGTATAAGTGTATATCTTGTTATTACTTATTATAGACCCCTGGTTAAGTCACTTGTAAGTTAAAACTTATTACAGGGCAGGTTATCTATATAAACTTTTATTTTTTATGTGTATGGGTGTTTTGCCTGTATGTGTATCTGTGCACTGCTCATAAGCCTGATGCATATGTGGAGGCCATCTTAGCCCTTGGAACTGGAGTTACAGATACTTGAGAACTTGAGAGCCACCATGTGGGTTCTGCGAATTTAAACCCTGGTCTTGTGGAAGAGTTGCCAATTCTCTTAATCACTGAGCCATTTCTCCAGCCGCCCCCATTTGCAATTCATATACAGCATTGATGTAATGTGTAAGTATTTTTATGCTTAAGTAAAATGTAAAAATGTAACATGCAGATAGAAAGGTGACGTCAAATTCAGAAGAGTCATTATCTCTTGGAAATGAGAATCAAGCAGCTAAAGCACCGACTGAGCTATTGGTGATTGTAAACAAACAAACAAAAAAAAAGTACCTGGTCTGATCTGTTTTTAATGGTTACTGTGGCTAGTGCTCTCTAGGACAGTAGGAGAAGGAGGAGAGCATTTATAGGGTATCACAGGAGTCCTGGTGAGACAGGAGCGGCTTGGAATTCCAAATAGTGCAGGTTTACTCAACCCTTGCACTATTGACATTTTAAGCTAGATAATTGGTTTCTGTGGGACTTTCCTGTGTATTATAGGGTGTTCAATAGTACCCCTCCTCCAGTTCTGACACCCAAGAAATGTGTTCAGAGTGCCCAGTTGAGAATCACTAGCCTAAGAAGTTCATGGGAAGATTCAATTTGGAAAGAGATCAGACAGAGGCCGTGCTGGTGAGGAGGGACTTTATTGAGGAGATGAGATTTGAGGTGACTCCTGCACATCATTTCAGATATACCAGCTGTGATGATTTTTAAATGTAGCAAAATAAAAAGCTTGCCCTAAATCATATATTTCTTTCTAGCTACTGTATTCCCCATTCCCCATCTGCTTGACTGTTTAGATTTAAGAGAGCCAAGTGTGTGCTGTTTACTTCCATAGTTTTTACTCTACTCAAAGCTTGATTGCTCACACTAATTCCCCAATGATTTCCTGGTTAACAAATCTACCCAGTGGAATCTGGCCAATCCATCTTCATTTTACTGATGACCTCTTTACTCCATTTGTTTTCTGTTCTAAAAATGATTTCCTCTTACATATTCAGAAATACAAGCTTAATTTTTGCTTTACTAACTATATTTTACAAAGTCAAATGGCATTTTGTATACAAAATAGGCAAAAATGCAATGGCAGTAATACATTGTTCAGAGTGGAACATGTATATGTGTAATTTAATAAAAATAGTTTCCATCCTTGTCTTAGGGTTTCTGTTACTGTGGTAAAATACTATGACCAAAAAGGAGGAAAGGGTTATTTCATCTTTAGTCCATCGTTCAATAAAGTCAGGGCAGGGACTCACGCCAAGAACACTGATGCAGAAGCCAGGGAGGAGTTCCGCTTACTGGCTTGCTTCTGGCTTACTAAATTTGCTTTCTTAAAACATTCATCACCATCACCCCAGTGGTGACAACACCCACAATGAGCTCAGCCCTTCCATAGCAACTATCAAGAAAATACTCTACAAGCCAGTCTGGTGGGAAATTTTCTCAGCAGAGGTTCTCTGTGTTATTAAAACATCTTAAATGCCATATTCTATAGATCTCTGGTATGTTTGAAGATAACTTGTCTTTCTAAAATATATGTGTTTGTCTTTGATAATATATCTAATATGAGCTCCCCCTTGTTCAGGTCAGCTGTTTCTGTGGGATTCTCCAGCCTGATCTTGACCCCCTTGCTCATCACTTCTCCCTCTCTGCAAATAGATTCCAGGAGTTCGGTTCAGTGTTTAGCTGTGGGGACCTCAGTCTGATAGCAGGGAAACAAGCATAGGACTGACCCAGACCCCCGGGACATGTGTCTCAGTTGGAAGGCCTGAGCAGTCTATGGGACCTCTGACAGTGAAACTAGGATGTATCCCTGGTGCACAAAAGGACTATGGGAGCACATCCCCCATGGAGGGATACTCCCTTAACCTAGAGACACCAGGGAGAGCCTAGGCCCTACCCCAAATAACTTGACAGATTTTGATGAACCTTCCTGGAAGGCCTCCCCCTCCCTGGGAGTGGATGGGGGATGGGACAGGGTGGGGGCGGGGCATGGGAGGATGGAAGGGAGAGGGAACTGGGATCGATTTGTAAAATAAGAAAAAAAATATTTAAGAATTTTATACATATACCTAATATGATTACTAGTTCAATTGACAGGTGACTAATTACTAACCTGCTTTTCTTTACTCTATATAGTTGTTAATAATAACTTTCAAAGACTAGAGTTTTTATTACATTGATAAATGGGCTGTATAGGTACAATACCTTGAACAAGATTAGAAATGTATATACAGTATGTTTTAACAAATTAATCCAAAATTTGCATCAATATACAAAATTTGTATACAATATACAAAAGTCCAATCCCATGTAAAATATTTAAAACTAGTAGTTGGCTTTTTAAAAGTCAATTCATATCTACCTTTTTGTCTTATCTATAGTCTCCCTTTTTTCCTTTTCAGAGTATATTCTACCCTTTTATCATATCCATATTCTCCTTTTCTCTTTTAAAAACAGGAACAAGAATCTAATCTTCTTTGTATAACTTTTTCCCCCCATCATTAACAATGACAACTTGTAACCAGTCCTCCTAAACAATGACAAATAGCTATAAGTCAATGAAAGACCAAAAGCTCCACCTCTTGGGAATGTGGTTATCATGTTCTTAAATTTATTTCCTGCTGTCTGGGAGTGACAGCATCTTTAGGGGACCTTGAAAAGAAAAATTGTGGGGGTTAATTGTCATGTCCTGGAAGAGGTAGCTGTATCATTTGTTGTCCAGTCTCTGTATAATGGGAGAGTGCAGTGCTTGTCTCAAGTCCTGGCTGGAGTAGTCCTGGCTGGATCTGTGAGGCTAGATCATCTCAGCTAGCCACCTCCCAATTGTTCTCAGCAGTTTGTAGTCCAAAGCCCATCTTTAGTTGGTGTTGTTTAGATTAACAGTGTTATCATAGTTCCAGTGAAATTGTTATTGTGGGATCCCATCATCTTTTTGGAGACTTCAGATTGTCTTAGTTCCAATTATTCCTTTTTATGGTATTTTTTTCTTGTAGTTCTCTTTTTTCTGTGGTTGCTTATTTATCTAAAGATCTTTATGTTCCTCAAGATTTTTTTTCATGAAAAGACAAAAACAAATCCCTGTCCCCACCCCTAACTTTGGGGAGGTTCCTAATATAATCTATCAATTTTGATATATGGTTTCTCCTGAAGTTTATGAATACTCTTCTATCATCCAGAGCAGTATGGTTTCTTACAGTCGGCATTAGGTTCTTTAATTGCTCTGGGAAAGAGTTTCCTCTTCAATGACCTAATCACTGGGCCATCTATACAAGACACGTGCCAGTATTTTTTTAAGGCCAACAGAAAATGCATTGAAATGCAGTAGCCCTCCCTGATGGCGGCAGGGGCATAGTTGAAGGAAGCATACTCTGGTTTTTCCATCTTCCTTCCCTTCTTTTCCTTCTCTTTATTTTTCATGCTACATACCAAGGACTTCAAATCTGAGTCTATTGGTTCAGTTTTCTTTGAGACCAATACTCAGATTCCATTACTTAATGAGTTCCTTACTCATTCCACTTAGATACTTCACAAATAAGTCTCAGGCAACATTTCTCAAACCAAAGTCATTTTACTTTTTCCAGCAGCTGTTTCTTTTGTTTTCCCTTTCTTGGCATTTATATCCATCTTCTCCTATCATCCAGACAGTAAATCATCTCACAGTCCCTTCTCTCCTTCCACACCTAAAATTTGTGAGCTGGTTCTACATCTGAACCTGTATGTATCACTGATGTATCTAGACTTCTCCCTGTTTTCACTTGCTGCTTTTATAGCTTACACAGTTCTCTCTACAGGAATGCTGTACAAACTTAATAGTCTTTCTGTATCTAAGCCTGCTCTGACTATGGCAATAGCTACTCGTGCTTACTGAACACTTGAAATATGGATAGCTCAAATTATGGTGTGTTATAAATATTAAACATGCCTCACTATTCATATATTTATGCTGAAAGTACTTTTAAAAAATCTTGCTATATAGCCTAGGCTAGCCTATAACTCATAATCCCCCTACATACTGAGATTATAGGTATCTCCCACCATAGCTCAAAAGAACAATATGTAGATGTTTAATTAAATTAAACACTGAATTTTTCCTAATTTTTTTTAAAATTTAGTTATGTGTATGAATGTTTTATCTGCATACACATATTTATACCATCTGCATCCCTGTGGATCCCTTGTGTTAGTGTTAAGAATGGTTGTGAACCACCATGTATGTACTGGGAATTGAACACCAGTGCCCTGCAAGAACAACAAGTTCTCTTCATTTCTGAGTTATCTGTCTAGCCACCTTTATTTTATTTTATTTTATTTTATTTTATTTTATTTTATTTTATTTTATGTTGCTACTAGGAAATAGAGAATGATAATGTAGTTTGTGATAAATTTCTGATAGACCATGCAGTGTCTAAGCATCCATACTCCTTTTGATTTATTGTCTATAATGCTGTCTGAATAATCTTAACTGAAAAACAAACTCTGAATTAACAATCCTTTAAAGTTTTTGGAGATTAAGTTCAAAGTTAGCTATAAGCAGATTTTTTTGTCTTGCCAGCCAGCTCCCAAATAACCACATGGAGACTGTAAGTTTGGCTGATAGCTTAGGCTTGCTCCTACCTATAGTTTCTATAACTTAATTTAATCCATATCTTTTAATCTACATTCTTTTATGTGGCTGATGACTCCCCCCATCTCTGCCCTTCTTCTTCCAGCCTTCTCTCTTCCTCAAAAATGCTGCCTAGCTATTGACCATTTAACTTTATTATACCAATAGTAGTGACACATCTTTACAGTGCACAAAAATGATTATTCTACTCAGTTAGCTTAATAGATCACAATCTTTCTTAAAAGCATTAAGTCTTAGCAACCTTTTTTTCTTTTTCTTTTTGAGCAGGTTCTTTCTGTGTATAGCTCAGGCCAGCCCTGAACTTGTGGTTTTACTTCAGAGTCTTAAGAGCTGGGCTGCAGGTATGCATTACCACACCCAGCACCAGTCTCAAAAACTTCTGAAGCACTGTGCTGTCTAAACAAATATGTTCAACTAGATTCAACTGGCCAGTTGCCAGCTTTGAGTTCCTGGTCTTATAACTGTCTATCATCATTTTGGCATTTTCAAATATTTATAGATGTTAGACAATTGATTTATCGTAAATAGGTTCTAGTAGAAGTGAGCATAGCAGAAATTTCCCCACAGGCTAGGTATGCTACTCCATGGCTTAGCATATACAAGGCTCTGGGTTCAATCACTAGCACAACAAAAATAATCTATATTCACGCTGAGTAAGTTTTACAAAACCCATAAAAACAATCACATCCTTTATACTATCATTGAAGATTATCTGCTGGGCTGTGTACCCAGTCATTGACCAGTGCCTTTAGAGGGAAGGAACCTGTACACTAAACATGTCAGAAAGATTAGATAAGAAGCTACTCTGAAAGATTGATGTATAACATGATCTTTAGGGGAAGGGTCATAAACAAAGGCTATTGAATAAAACAGTTCTCTAAAACACTTTCTGAAATAATAAGTTTAAATAAATAGATGGGTAATTGTATCTTAACAGTGTTTGTAATCGCTGGAATCTTCTTTATCTGTCCACCAGTATATGTCTTTGATGGCCCACAGACTTAAATGAGATATTTGGGAAGGAATAGACTGCTAGTATGTCATAAACAGCACATTTTAATCAGACAATCAGATACTATTTTCATCTGGTGGAACTCTGATGTGAGCCCCAAGTTTGAAGCTTGGTTTTCCTGTTTCTATGTTATTTTCTCCTCAGGGAGCCTTAAGATTTTGTGGTTTTCATATTTTATGTGTGAGTGTTTTGCTTACAAGTATATAAGTAAGTATACCAGGGGGGCTTGATCCCCCTAGAATCAGAGGTATAGCCATTCATGAGCCCATGTGGGTGCTAGGAACTGAATCCATGTCCTCTGTAAGAGCAGCCAATGCTATTAACTGCTGAACCATCTCTCTGGCCCCATTGTTAAGCTTTTTTTCTTGTTTTGTTTTGTTCATTTGTTTCTTTAGAGCACAAGTCTACTACCACCATACTCTCTGGGAAAATGTGCTTGATGGAAGGTTTTGGTTTACCCCTCCTTCCATAACTTGTGACAGAGACTTCGGTAAACTTGGACTTTGATGTAACTCTTTTCTTCTGACTGCAGGCTACTAACTTAGACTAAAGCCTTTAATCCTAGCACTTGAGAGACTGGGACTGGAAGATAGTGAGTTGAAACCAAGCTTAGTTACATAGTAAGAGACCTTATCTTTTCTTCTTCCTCCTTCCTCCTTCCTTCTTCTCCCCTCACCTCTCCCTCCCTCCCTCCCTCCCTCCCTCCCTCCCTCCCTCACTCCCTCCTTCCCTCCCTTCTTACTTTTCTTTCTTTTTGCAAATAAACCAACAAAAATTTCCTGGAAATTCTAGTCTTTGGTTTGCTCACTTTAGTTTCTGTTCTTTTTCCTCATCTTGTTTGAGTTGCTTCAGAGTCTGGCTGTTGTCTTTCTCTTTCCCAATCTCTAAAATAAGTGTAAACCTTCTGTTTGAGCTTTGCGAGAAATAGAAGATTTTATTTGTAATGTAATTATGTTACTCTTTCCAGTGTTTTATATATTGTAGGGCTTAACTTCTTTCCTCTTTGGATACTGGGAGGAATGAGAATTGACTTCCTTTCTCCTGACTATCCCTGGGTTTTACCTTTACACAATCTCAGATGCTCAGTAACCTCTCACTTGAGAGCTTTGCAAAAGAAAAAAAGCGCCAATATCTACCTGGTTGTATCTGACTCTCTATGATGGGAACCAGCTATCAGTATAGTTTAATCCCAGCATGCAGAAGCATTTGGAAGTCACCACACAAAATCTCATTCACTTCATGCCTCTAAATCTTGTTCCTTGAGTTAGTTTTGAGATGACCAAGAGGTTCCATGGGGGAAGAGTATTGTATTTGTCACTACAAATATAGTACAATTACCTACTGACAGCTGTCATTTATTGATCAGTTGTATGTCAGGCACGCTGCTATGTCTCTGTGTTATCTTTACATTTTTACTGCATCTTTACATATGTTATATTTACTTTTCATACTTTGCTATATTTTACTGTTTAACCTCAATCATGAAATGGGTTTTAGTACTACTATTTCACAAAGAGGAAAAGGAAATGTTAAAGAGGATATGTGATATAATCAAAATCATGCACCCAGTAAATGAGGGGAAGAAGCAGTTGGTAATAATTGATCATGTACGAGATCAATAACAAAGAAAGTAAAATATTTTTTAAAATTAACTGTGTACTAATTATAATCAATTATACCAACAGTTTAGTTTACCATTTCTGTCTAATTACAATATAGCACAATAATGATTATGATTATAAATACCATTAAGCAGATCATATTAACTTGGGCAAATTTCTTTTGATTACCAAACAGTCTAAGCCTTTATTATAAATAGGTAGGGGATGAATAATAACCATAGCTTGTGTTTTGTTGAGTATACCATTACTATAGCAAGGCATATAGTAAACTTTACATCTATTTCATTTAGCTATACTAACAGAGGAACAGGTTGAATTTGGTTGAATACCTTACATAGTTAATAACACATCCAGCCATTTACACTTCTGTCTTCATGTGTGCTGAACCCTTGAACCTTTGCTAATGTGGGCTGCTTTTCTATTCAAAACTGTGTATATAATTAGTAGTTTAATTTGGTAATATGTAGAACAATAATCTTAGCACCCTCATAGTAGTTTACAACCATCTGTATCTCCAGTACCAGGGGGGCATTGCCTTCTTCTGACTTCTGTGGATACCAAGCATGTATATAGTATACATACATTTGTATAAGCAAAATATACACATAAAATAAAAAATATAATAATAATTAAATAAAAACTTAAGGGCTGGGGGTTAGTATGCATGGTCTGTGTGCGTACAGGAATTGAGTTGTCTGTAGAGGCCAGAGGCTTCAGAGTCTGTGGAGTTACGGGCAGTTGTGAGCAAACCAATATAAGTGCTAGAAAGAGAGCTCAGGGCCTCTACAAGAGTAGTATATGCCCCTAACTGGTAAACCATCTCTCCAGCCCTTAAAAACACTTTGATGCAGTCAATTGAATTTTAAACCATGCATGCTAGCCAAAACTGGTAATAAAATATAGATTATTTCCACTGCCACTTAGGGGAAAGTCTCTTCATGTTCCTTGTCAGACAACTCCTGTGCATCTTACTCTCATTTCATAGGCAGAAGCAGAATTAAGAATGCCGCTACCACCCACACTATGTCTCTTATCCCAAAACAAATTATTAAAGAACTCCAGGCTGACCTTCTGGCCCTATTTTTTAATCTGTCTATTTTGGTGTCCTTGATTATATCATGTCCTCTTAAAGTATGAAGAATGTTTAATACTGTAAAAAACTACATACGAGGTTTCAACTTCAGAGTTCTAAACTGCATTTTAAAAGGACATTAGTAACCTAGGTACATGCTCATAAGAGCAGCTAGATAACATGGCAAAATGCAATGGCAATCTTTACTTCACTCCTGCCCCATCTTTCCTAAGCAAATACACTCAGGGTGCTCTTCAGTGGTAGTGTGTATAAAGGATGGCCTCCCAAAGGAGACTGACAGCCTTAATTTGTTTGATATGTGCAATCATAGTCCGTGTTAAATTCAAAATGCTTGTCCAATCAAGGATTCAATATAGAAAAGAGGCAGTAACAAGCATGCTGCACACTGTAATAAAGAAATCTGTTGATTGAAAACAGTTTGTATATTTTGGAAATGATAGGGAATGTAATTGGTAAGAAAGAAAAGGATAGGGCTTCATAAATAATAGGAAATAGAGCATATTTTTTACTGATAATAGTAACTCGATTTAATAACATTTTGGTGTTGAATTTTTGTATGCCAGAAAATAACCAAGGTGGCTCCTTTTCTTGTACTCTAAATGTCATGATTAATGGAGTGACCTTTTTTAGATTTGTTTTCATTGAGAGCAGCTCTAATGGAGTGAATCTGAGGCAACAATGAGTGATATGCTCCAGCTCCCTAAGAACTTCCACAGAGTGAGAGATGTTTATTTCCATTTTTAAAATCCAACATTTTAAACTATTTTAGGTATACTGTATCAGTGTGTGTGTGTTTGTGATAGAAGGTCCAAACAATAGGGAAACACATAGAACAAACTATAAAAGAGAATCTTCCACCCCCACCCCCTCCCCGCTCTCTCATACACCCCCTCGTTGAATTGTCAAATCCTTCTTGCCTAGCCTCATTGTACATAGATACCTGAATAACAATTTGTATGCTGTTAAGGGACTGTCATGATTCTGTTGTTTATGTCACGCTCAAGTTTACTTTTCTAAGGCTACATAGATACATGCATTGGAAATCAGGTCACACTATGAAGGGTTGATATTAAAAGCTTTCCACAGGAAATGTATTGTTAACTTAGACACTACTATCTATACTTAGAATAAGTTATATAGGCCCCTTTTACTGTGAACTATCCTGGGTCACAGGCATCACATTAGTGCTGCTCAACACAGTTGCCCAGTATCTAATTTTGTCTTCCCTGCAAAACAAACTTCTCAACAGTTAAACTTCAATACCAGTTACCACTTTTACCTGTCCATTTTATTCCGTTTTTCAGTTCTTTTGCCCATACATTTAAAATTCTGAGCCAGGTATGGTATAGTATGCACCATATATAGTACCAGCTATTTAGGAGGCAGAGGCAAGAGAATCACTTGGATCCATGATTTTAGGCCTCCTGTGCAACATATAGACCTTACACACTAAAAAAATAATTTAAAATATAATATTCTGCATTTAGACTTAGGGCTAGTCTCATTTTATATAAGCTATTCAGATAGTTCTGAGGCAAGACAGCATGTCAAGTCCCAATCCTTTGGATGAAAAAGATAGAGAAGTACTCTAGAAATTTTCTCTGTACCATAGTCATAGGTACTCATAATGATAGGATAATATGGCTCACAAAAGTGATTGTACTAACTGGATGTGGTTGCTTACACTTGTACCCCAGCACTTGGGCAGCTAAAGATAATTTATTGAAATGACTTATATAGACTGCAGTCCAGCTAATCCAACAATGACTAGCTGTAAACAGAAAGTTTAAGAATCCAGTAGTTGCTCAGTTCACAAGGCTGTGTGTCTCAGATTTTCAATATATGCTGGAATCCCAAAGAAGTAGGCTTTAGCGCCAATGAAGGAATGTATATGTTAGCAAGTCAAGGGCATATAGTAGTGGTTCTCAACCTCGTGAGTTATGACCCTTTGGGGGTCAAACAACCCTTTCACGGGGGGGGGGTGCCTAAGACCATTGGTAACACAGATATTTACATTATAATTCATAATAGTAGCAAGGTTAGAGTTATGAAGTAGAAATGAAAATAATATTATGGAGGCTGGAGAGATGGCTCAGTGGTTAGAGTACTGCCTGCTCTCCCAGAAGTCCTAAATTCAATTCCCAGCAACCACATGGTGGCTTGCAACCATCAGTAATGACATCTGGTGCCCTCTTCTGGCCTGCAGGCAGAACACTATATACATAATAAATAAGTCTTTTTTAAAACAAAAAAATAATAATTCTGTGGTTGGGGACCACCACAACATGAGGAACTCTATTAAAGGGTTGCAGCATTGGGAAAGTTGAGAACGTCTGTTATATAGGCTTCCAGAAGAAGCCTTTCTGTCTCAAGGTCCAAATCAAAGATGAGTGTCTTCCCACCTCAAAGGTCCAGACTAGAAGTAGATTCACCCAAGCAAAAATAATCTTGGACACGAGTGCTTTCTATTTCTGTATTATAGTTCATTCCAGATGTAGTAAGGTTGACCACCAAGAATAGCCATCACAATATGCCGTTCTATTAACATTTTAAAAAATTGGTCAGGCATGGTAGGTACATATATGCCTTCAATCCCAGTACTAAGAGGCAGAGGCAGGGAGAACTTTGTGAGTTCTAAACCACCCTGGTATACATATTAAGTTACAGACCAGCCATGACTACACAATGAAACCCTGTCTCAAAAAATCAAAGGGATAAAGCAAAATTAAATAACATTTTTTTTAATTGATAGTAATCTTACACTACTCTTTTTTGTTTGTTTGTTTGTTTGTTTGGGGAGGTGTTTTGATTTAAGTATTCACTACCACACCTTGCTTAACTCTCTTGATAAATTTTCTGTTACAGTAAATGAGTTCCTAAGGCTGAGTGATAGGTAAAGAATAATGGGAAATCTAAGAACATAACCAATATCTAACTGGCTTCTAGTGGAGGCCTCAAGCTATGTCAAGATACAGTGAAGTAAGTGATTACATACAGAAGAGAGGACATGAAAGGTGTCTGTGCTGATTTTTTTTTTTTTTTTTTTTTTTTTTGTCAACTTGGTATGACATAGGGTCACCTAGGAAGGACTCTCATTTAGGGGATTTCCCAGATCAGATTGGCTTGTGGCCATGTCTGTGAGGAATCTTCCTGATTGGTGAATAATGTGGACACTACCGTCCCTGGACAGGTGATCCATACCTTTATAAAGAGCTATGGTTACTGACTTCCCTCAGTGACGGACTATGACCTGGAAGTAAAAGCCAAATAAAACTTTTCCTTCCCCCAAGTTGTTTGTGTTTTTTGGTTTGGGGGTTTTTTGTTTGTTTGGTTGGTTTGGGGGGTTCTTTTTTTCTTTTTTCTTTTTTTTGTCGTAGTGTTTATCACAGCAACAGAAAAGCAAACTAGAAAAGTATCCTTAGTATAATAAAGTTCTGGAAAAATGAGGACCCTGTTTTACAACAGTGGAATGAACACACTGCCTTCATAACACAAAATGACCATTATATCATGAGTTTTGGAGAACACAAACAATAACCAAACCATAGCAGCTTATGAACCATCTTGCTGATATAAACAAAATACCCAGTTCTCTGCATTTGCTCTATGTAAATTGAATTTTACTATGTAGAAATTAAATTAATAATAAAATGCAAAATGTGATATTCAGTATACATTATCAAATTAATTTGGGGATATAAGAAGACTCTCTCTGGGACTGACTACATTTTTTTTCTTCTCTAGGCATTCTCAGTATGGCACTTTTGAATTTGAGTTTACTCTGTTTATCCCTTTATTTAATTTCATAAAATACATGTTAATCATCTTCTCTGTGGTGGTTTGAAAGAAAATGACCCCCATTGGGAGTGGTACTATTAGGAGGTATGGCTGTGTTGGAGTAGATATGGCCTTGTTTGAGGAAGGGTATCACTGTGGAGGTGGGCTTTGAGGTATCATATATGCTCAAGTCACCGCCCAGTGCCTCAAAGCACTTCCTGTTGCCTGCCTATCAAGATGTAGGACTTTCAGTTCCAGCGCCATGTTTGCCTTCATGCCACATGTTATACCATGATGATAATGGACTAAACCTCTGAAAATGTAAGGTACCCCAATTAAAAGTTTTCCTTTATAAGAGTTGCTGTAGTCATGGTGTCTCTTCATAGCAATAGAAATCCTAAGATAATTTGTATGTATTAAATGTCTTCTCTATGCCATATTTTATTCCAAGAGACAAAATAAGACAGTGTCATTGTCTAAGAATTCATAATCTAATGTTAGAGAGAAGGCCTACATAGAAGAGGAGTTCTTGAAGGTGGAGACATGGCTCAGAGGTTGGGAGCACTGGCTGTTCTTATACAGCATCTGGGTTTAGTTTCCAGAATTAGCATGACAGCTCGAAACTATCTGTAATTTCCGGCTCTAAGGGATCATAGCTACTTTTGAACCTCCAAGGGCACCAAACATGCACATGTTGCACATACATACTTACATATGTACATATGTTCAAGCAAACCCTCGTGGATATAAAAACAAACAATATTTTTTTAAAAAAAAAAAAAAAAAAAAGAAGGTTCCTTACTTCTGTACAGGGAGCAGAATGCTTTATCCACCATTTGCAGCAAAATACGTTGAAGTCCGAGATGAGATAATAGATAGACCCGTGCACTTCTAATGATAGGATGTATATATCCACACACAGAAAAGGGAAACCACCATGTTATGCCCTTCTACTTCCTGAACTTATTCTTAAGTAAATTAGTCATCTTTTCATTAATGTGACAAAATATCTGATTTGCATCAACTTATAAATAGAAGAGGTTCATTTTGACTTACAGGTTTAGAATTTCAATCTATAACCTGTTGACCCTTTTGTTTCAGAACCTGTGACAGAACAGAACAGTATGGTGGAATGAGTGGCAAAGCTAAGCCACTTTTTTTTTGCCTCCTTGCTTGTATGCAGAAAACAAAACCAAAAATTGGGGGAGGGGGCTATGAATACAACTCAGTCAGAATGCATTCCTGGCATGCTAGACAAAGCCATAGGTTTAATAATCCCAGCTCTGTATAAACCAGTATGATGGCACATGTCTATAATGCCAATTCTTAAGTGATAGAGACAGGGGGATCAGAAATAAGCTTATCCTCAACAGTATAGTAAGTTTGAAGCCAGACTGGGCTACATGAGATCCCGTTTCAAAACAGAAAAAAGAAGGTGCTAAAATCTTACAGGAACCTTGAATTGCACACCACCCCCTCTTATTAATAAAGGTGTTATGCTAAGCTTGGCTGTGGTGGCACATACCTTTAATCCCAACACTCAGGAGGCAGAATCAGGCAGATCTCTGTGAGTTTGAAACCATCCTAGTCTACATGGGGAGTTTCAGGACAGCCAGAGCTATGTAGAGAGAACATGTCTCCAAACAAAAGGCCTTAATCAAGGTTCCACCTCTTGGGTTTTACTATGTCCCGTTTGCACCAAGCTGGGGGCTAAACCTGTAACAGCACAGGTGCCTTTGGGGAACATTCCACACCCAAACTAGCAATAACCTACCATTTGATGTTTTTACTAAGATTTTTATTACTTACATAATTGCTTTTAGGTCTATAAGTAATTTGAAAGAACACTAGTGTAGTTTTTGTGCTTTAAGGCATGTTAGGTGTACACAAAAGAAACATACTTAAGTATATATGGGTGTGGATTAAAAACCAGAGGTTTTTAAATATTTGATTATTATTTTAATTCATTTTTTACAAATCATTTATCCATATATTTTCAGCATATTAACTCAGTTACAAACTAATTTGTTTTCCTTAACACCTACCTGTACAAAAACTTATGTGTTCCTCTGCACTGGAGTTAACCAGCTCATAAAAGCCATTGTCCATGACTCAGGGTGAAAATGCAAAAGAGTCTGGTTAAGAGTTCTTATGGCTTTTCCAGAGGACCCAAGTCATAGAAGATCCACTTTAGCAATTTTGGTGAGCAGGTAAGAGGATGGGCACCATTGCGTAAATCCCTGGCACCCAAGTATATGCCAGTCCGTGGTTTTTTGTTGTTGTTTTGTTTCTCGAGACAGGGTTTTTCTGTATAACAGTCCTGACTGTCCTGGAACACATTCTGTAGGCCATGGTGGCCTCAAACTCACAAAGACACAACTGTCTCTGCCTCCCAAGTGCTGGAATTAAAGGCATGTGCTACCACTGCTTGTCAACAGTCTGTGTTACAAGCATGTCAGGCACCATTGGCTGCACAGGATCCAAAGCAAACAGATCCCACCTAACTGTGGAACATTCAACAACAGAGAGGGCTCAAGACTGAATAGACTCATCACATTTTCATATGGTCATCCTTTTCAAGTGGATCTTCTATGACTTGGGGAGATGGCTCAGTGGTTAAGAGCATTTGCTACCTTTGCAGAGGGCGTAGGTTTGAATTTTAGCATCCATATGGCTGATCACAACCATTAGTAACTCCAGTTCCAGGAATCTGATGTCTTCTTCAGAACACACACACACACACACACACACACACACACACACACACACACACACCACATACACAATTGAATTTTAAAAATCCAGAATATGAAATGAGCTGCTTTTGAACAAATACAGCTCAAAGCTGGTAGGGACAAGCCAGTTAGAAAACTCAGAGTAAGTCCCTTAATATTATCATATGTTTTTACTAGATATGCCAACAGACATTACCTACTGGCTATCTGGTGGAAATAGAAGCTTCTTTGTTTACTAAGGTTCCTTCTCCACCACCCAGGACATAAAAGAATGACAAGGAAAACAGATGAAGAACTTGATACCCTGTCAACTACATCAGCTAATTATCACCAAGCAAGCTGTCAATCCTGCAAGCCTGCTGGCTTTTATAGATTACTTAGCTTCTCACAAAAAGTTCTTTACAAAATCCTGTCACTTTGTTAGAGCCAATCAGAAAGATTTATCAGGACCTTGGTTATATAAGAGTGAGCTACAAATTTGTGGCAGCCAGGTAGGTGGAAACCATATTTTGACCATTGGACTCCTTCCCTATCCATATAGCAAGCTTCTACCAATTAATTTGCTAAGTACTACTGCTGCTGGTCTTGGCCAGGCGTTCAGAATTGGTTTGGAGAAGAACGGAAATCCTTTTTTAGCTCCAGGTTTCTGGTTCTGGGAACTACAGGATAAGCAAATTCTGAGCACACTATGGCCATGGCAAGCAGAGAAAATCTTCTCCCACAAAAGAGAAATGGAATAGAATGATGTACATTTGAGGTGGTGAGATGTGGGAGACAGGGAAAATGCCAGGTAATTGTCCAGGCCCTGCATTCAAAGAGTCTCTCAACTCTTCTTTTTCATTTTTTTTTATGTGCATTGCTGTTTTACCTGTATGTGTGTGTGAGGGTGTTGTATCCCCTGGAACTGGAGTTAAACACAGTTGTGAGCTGCCACGTGGGTGCTGGGAAGTGAACCTGGGTCCAATGGAAGAGCAGTCAGTGCTTTTGCCTGCTGAGCCATCTCTCCAGCCTGAACACTTCTTTTTATTCATAATGGTTGCTTTCCTATTCTTCTTCTTTTTAAAGGTATACCTCACAACATAGCTCAGACAATCTTTCTACCTTAGCTTTCTTAGTGCCAGGATTTCAAGTTTTTGTTTTGCTTTTTAAATTTAATTGAATTTTACGAACAGCATATTCCATATGATTCCAATTGCAGTATGTATGAACCTGCGTCCTTTGCAAGAGCAGCAAATGCTTTTAACCACTGAGCCATCTCCCCAGTGTCTTCAGGGTTTAAGTAGGTATCTCATTTGTGAAAAGTAGTCAGGAAACATTCTCCCACTCAAATGTGTCTCCAAGGGAAAGTTTAATAAAGTCTTGAGGCATAGTTACCAGTTCCTTGTCAAAGCCTGTAATGGACACAATAAAGAATCACTGAGCTGGCTGAGGCCTGTAATCCCAACACTTTGGAGACTGAGGCAGGAAGAATATCATAAGTTTGAATACAGCACGGGTTACTTCATGATTTCTTGGTTAGCCCTGTGTTATAGTATATGATCCTGTGTTAACAAGAACCCAAACATAAATACATAATATACTAGTCTGAAATGTCAGTAGGTTGACAAGCCCTCATTTTGGCTAGTGAAGCAGATGTGTAGAGTGATTTGCTAAAGAGAGTTTGGGGGCCACTGTGCTGATGCTAAGGAAAGCCTAGATAGTATTTTGTCAATTCAAAGAAAACTAGTAACAGAATATGCAGCAACATTTTTTTTCTGGCCACAAGGAAAACAGCCTTTTGGTGTTTGCATACTTAATATTATAGAAAATCAGCCACATGATGCAACAACGCACACATGATGTGCCTCTAGAAATTTCACTGTAGTCCCATGAGAGAATGAGGGCCAAAAAGCCAATAAATAATGTCTTAGAATACTTTTCTAAAGCATTTTGATCTTGGAAAACCCCTTCGTGGGACTCAGGGTCTCCCCGGAGGTCCCTCCATCCTCCACATTTGGAGATATGCAACTCTAGCATCATTAGCAATGAGAAAAATGAAATGTGCCTGTATTTTCGCTGATCTTCTAACTGGTATTTAGCACTCTCTTCAAATATGAATGGAGGCCTCAAAATACCTCGGCACTACCATTATCAAGGACATTTTCAGGTCACATTACAGTTGTTGCAGATAACTAAAATAGCACGTGTATTAGTTATTGCTTTGAAACTTCAATTACCACAGTGCTACGTTTTCGCTGTAATACCGTAATATGAACATATACTACTATACTACAGTTAAGCTCTTTAAATATTATAATAAATGTGTTCCACTATAATTGCTTTACTCTGCAATTCTGGTTTTTTTTATGTTTTTTTGGTATTTTTTATTTAGTACTTTTTATTTTACATATCGATTCCAATTCCCTTTCCCTCCCATCCTCCTATGACCCCCACTGGCCCTCCATCCACTCCCCAGGGAGGGTGAGGCCATACATGTGAGATTATCAAAATCTGTCAAGTAATTTGGGGATAGGGCCTAGATACTCCTCTGTGTCTCTAGGCTAAGGGAATATCTCTCCATTGGGAATGTGCTCCTGGAATCTTTTCATGTAGCAGGATACATCTTGGTTCCACTGTCAGAGGTCCCTTAGACTGCCCAGGCCTTCTAACTGAGACCAACATTCAGGGTATCTGGGTAAGTCCTATGCTGGTTTCTCAGCTATCAGACTGGGGTGCATGAGCTCCCCTTGTTTAGGTCAGCTGTTTCTGTGGATTTCTCCATCCTGGTCTTGACCCCTTTGCTCATCACTCCTGCCTTTTTGCAACTGGATTCCAGGAGTTCTGCTCAATGTTCAGCTGTGGGTGTCTGATTCTGCTTCCGTCAGCTACTGGATGAAGGCTCTAGGATGGCATATAAGGTAGTCATCAATCTCATTATCAGGGAAGGGCATTTAAGGGAGCCTCTCCAGTATTACTTAGATTGTTAGTTGGGGTCATCCTTATAGATCTCTTGACATTTTCCTAGTGCCAGATTTCTCATTAAACCTATAATGGCTCCCTCTATTAATTATGGTACCTCTTTACTTGCACTCTATTTCTCCCCTGACTCAATCTTCTTGCTCCCTCATGTTCTCCTCAACTTAAAATAATACTTGAGAATTTAGTGATATAGCTTAGTGGTTGAACACTTACCTAGCATACGTAAGACTGATGGGATCTGAGAGTTTTAATCATTAGACTATGAAGAGGGCCTTGATTGATATTAAAACTCTGTTCTAGAATGTTAGACCCAAAGAAGATCATTCCTTGACCATTTGGGTAAGACGGTGTGGCCTCAAAGCAAGTGGAAATTGGGGAGTATTATAAGAATGCAATTGCTAAACCCCAGGTAGGGACCATTTGAGACAGAATTGCAGGGGGTCCTTTAACCTCAACCACAGTTAGGGAGCCTCTACCCCTAGAAACAATCCTCCTGCCTGCCTTCCAGCTACCCAACCCACTCTTCAACCTCAGTCCCAGGGGGACTCTTATCCCACCCCCAGAACAGGCTGCTACCCAAAATGCTGTGTGACCTGGTAGTGTCCTAGGGCCTTAATACCAGATAGGGACCCCCAACCAGGCCTCCACCCCACCTACCTCTATCCAAAGACAGTGTGACATCCTGTACCCTACTCCAACAAAGCACTGCCACTGTGACCATAGCCTCTGTCACTATGACCTTAGCCCCTGCCACCCAAAAAAACACATGTAGAACCTGATAAGTGTTCCACAGATTTCTGAAAATCAACAGTGGGAATCTTCTAAACATAAAGTCTACTTTTGGGGCTGGAGAGATGGCTCAGCAGGCAAGAGCACTGGCTGCTCTTCTAGAGGACCCAGGTTCAATTCCCAGCGCCCACATGGCAGCTTAACACCTGTCTGAAACTCCAGTTCCAGAGCTACTCTTATACAGACATACTGGCAAGCAAAATACCAATGGATATTAAATAAACATGAATTATTTTTAAAAGAAAGCCTGCTCTTGAGCCCAGAAGTTGCATCTACTCTTAGCTGATCTGATGCTACACAGAGCGACCCCAAGCAGCTGATCTACAACCTGAGTAACAAAAAAGATTCAGATACTCAACCAAGGTGAGACCAGACATCCATAGCAAAACAAAACAAAAAACAAACAAACAAACAAAAATAAACACCATAACTCCAGCTGTTTAGGTCCCACCCACAAAAACTCAACATTAATAACCAAGAAAATATGTCTCCTTCATAAATTAGCACCTCTACCATAATGTCTTCTGGAGGAAAGCAACTTAACTGCTATACAAGGCAATGCTTTTGAAATAGCAACTCTAAATATGTTCAAGGACCTCAAAGAGGATATAAATGTCTAAATGGAGACTACAAAATATAAACAGTTGAATGAAAATTATTCAAGATATGAGGTTGGGATGTAATAAAGAGAATAAAGAAAAGCCAAAAAAAACCTCAAAATGGAAAACTGAGGAAGTCAAACAAAAAGCACAGAGGACACCATCACGAATAGACTATCAAGCGCAATAGAGAATATTAGGTCTTGAAGACATGGTAAAGGAATTGGATCACTCAATCAAAGAAAATATTAAATCAAAAAATAAATAAATAAATAAATAACAGAGCATGCAGGTACTCAAGTCCAGACCTAAGAACCATAGGTATAGAAAGCACAGAAAATATTTTCAAGAAAATCATAGAAGGAAACTTTCTAAATCTAAAGAATGATGCCTGGCGAGGTACAAGAGGCATACAAAACAACAAAATAGGACCAGAAAAGAAACTCACCACATCACAACAATCAAACAGCAAAGAAGGGATATTGAAAGCTACAAAAGGAAAAGACAAAGTCATATATAAAATCAAGCCCATCATAATAATGCCTGACTTTTCACTGAAGATTTTGTAATCCAGAAGAGCGTGGAATAAAAAGACCACAAATGCCAAACAAGACTATTATAACCAGTACTAATCAATTCTAATCAAAAGAGAAAGAAAGACTTGACATGATAAAAAAACATACTTGAGGAATTTGTGTCCAGTAGGCCAACTGCAGGAGATACTAGAAGGGAAATACATAGGTCTGAAGATTAGACACCCCCTAAGAGAGCACAATTCCAGAAGTTAATCAAAAGAGGGCTAAGAAAACACAGCAACAACAGGAAATAATAAACATTGTTCAGTAGTTGCTCTAAGTATTGATAGTCTCAATTTTGCAATAAAAAGACACAGACTAAAATTAAGAAAACAGGTGCCAGTGACAAAAGTCTGCTTATGTCCCCAGTGTGTATGTGCATAGTTTTCAGATAATGCCCTACACCTTATAACATACACATTTTATAAAGCGTTTTTTCACACGTTCTTATAGTTCGCCTAATTAACTTCATTTTTCTCCGCAAATTCAGTGACCTCAAGTGTTAGAAAGCCGAGATGTTCCTGTCATTTTTAAATACTAATAAAGCTTCCAAGTACTCCTGAAACAAAACACAGAAATGGGCACAAAAAATATGATTGCTTCTAAAAGGGATGTGGGATGTGTGGGAGACTTGGTTAGTGGATTTTTTAAAAGGAATTGGATCACTCAACAATGAGACAGAAGTTGAGTATGGAGAGCTAAAGATGTAGCTCAGTTGGTAGAGTGCTTACTTAGCAAAGCCACGAGTTAAATCCTTAGTTCTACCTACAACTGCCTTTACAACTTTAGAGAGCAGGAGGTACTCCCAGATAATCATAAATTCAAAGTCATCCTTGACTACATAGTAAGTGGGATGGCTGCCTGGGATACATGAGACCCTGCCTCAATACCTAAATGAATGTATAAATAAAAGACTAACTTAAGAAAGAAAGGAAGTGGAGATGGGTGGGTGGGGATATAGGAATGATCTGAGGGGAGTTGTGGAATGGCAAACACTCATCAGAATATATTGTATGAAAAAAAAATTTTGCAATAAATGTTGAATATGGCTGCTTAGAAAAAATTCTTTTCCCATCTTCAAAGCAACCACTTATAAATTCTGCTGCTGTTCTTTTTGATATTTCTTCCTCTTTATCTCTAACAGACACAAAATGCATTATACAGTCATTTCCAAGTCCATGCAGGACTTAGATGCTCAGACTTCCTCATTCAGATATAACCCAGTTCTGGTAGGTTATGAACATATGCCAATCCTTTCCCACCCTTTTAAAGCTTGCTCTTAATCCATTTCACACATAGCTGGTACTACTGGGCTATCATCTTCATTGCCTGATGCCCAGCTGTTCACCTGGAGATCTACTACTGTTTTCTGGGCATTGCCTTCATACAGCACTTATTTTAAAAGCCATGTATCATGTATTCTTTTTGTTTACTTTCTCTTGGAGAGTGATAAAGGATGTTTTAACTAGCTCCCTGAGAAAGAATACGTGGCAAATGAAGTCTGGAGAACTTTGACTTGAATTGTCTTTAATCTACACTAATGCCTATTTAATAGTTAGATACAGCTTTATGGGTTAGAATTTGTTTTAGTTTTTTCAATATTGCTTCTGAGAATTTGAAATTCTAATCTTCAAATTTGTAATCTTTAGCATTGTGTTGGTTGGTTGGCTGCTTGGTTTTCATATGAAAATTGTAGAATTTCCTTTGTACCCAGTGCATGGACATTCATTGAAGTGTGTCTTTGTCATAGACAGTTTTCCTTGTGGTACTGCCTACCTGATGGACTCTTTCCAGTTTGGAAAATTGAGCCATGTAGTTCTGGGAAATTTTCCCAAACCTTTTCTCATTTCCTCACCACAGTTTCTATAATAATTAGAGTTGTTTTACTTTTTTATTTTGTGGTACTAAGGATCAAACTCAAAACCTTTTTAATGCTAGGCCAGTATTTATTATCCAATTAGGCTTTTTATTTTTGTTTAGTAATACTGGTTGGTTGGTTGGTTGGTTGGTTGGTTGGTTGGTTGGTTGGTTGGTTTTCATTGTTGTTTTGTTTTGAAATAGCATCTCTTGTAATCCAGACTGGCTTTGAACTCCTGATCATTCTGTCTTCACATCCTAAATGCTGAAATTATAGGTCTCTTACAACACCTTACAGAGTTACTTTTGTTGTTTTTTGAAATGGGGTTCCATGTAGGTCAAGATGGCCTCAAACTCAAATGAGTTGCCAAGGTTAGCCTTAAATTCTTGATCCCCATCAAAATATGAATCACCACAGCCAATGAACTCGGTGCCTTTTATTATAACAAGCTTTGCTTGTTCCTAATATACTTCGTAATTGTAATCTTTCAGTAACTTGAGGTCTGTTTTCATGCCCTGGTCAAATTCTCCAGAGAAGATTATCCTGTTACTGCCATTGGGGGAATGGGATGGAGATGAGGAGTGGCTCAGGCTTTCAAGTGCAGTCTTGACACAGTGTGCCTAATGTTCCCTTGGTTCAGACTCTACTAACAGTGTGGAAATGAAATCCAGGAATTAGCTTTCATCATGCTTACAACCAGTCTTGACCACTCCATAAGCCCTGGGGATTTGTGGGAGTAAGATGAGCCTCCTTCCAGCTCTCCTGCAAGCTTCAGATTCTGGTGAGATCCACTTTATAAATTACCATGCATTTTTCTACTAGCATTTCTGTTGGTATTCCTACTCCTGTTTGGAATTTATTGTGCCTTTAAAAAATCCTTTACTGTGAGTCAAGCGATGATGGTTCACACCTGTAATCCCAACAGCACTCAGAAGGCAGAGGCAGGTGGATCTCTGAGTTTGAGGCTAGCCTGGTCTACAGAGTAAGTTCCAGATCAGCCAGGGATGTTATTCAGAGAAACCATGTCTCACAAAACAAAACAAAAATCCCTTACTATAATTGTAGTGAAGATTTAGGTATTTGTAGCGCTAAATATGTGAATTTAGTGTGCTACCTTCAATGAGAATTTGGAATTTTTTTAGTATAGGCTGTTTCTATTACCATTTTAATGTTCATAAAATCTAAAAGCCCCCAAAATATATCTGTATAAGATTTCTAGGGGTATTTGTTTACATATTCCTCCCAAGTCAAATCTGATGGGAAGTAATTTTATGCCTTTTTTCCTTTTTCATTAGATTCTAGATGAGACCCTTAATAACTCTAAAATAATGAGTGCTTATCTAATGATTAAAACTCATGAAACAGGAGACAGTTTTCTAATTGTGGTCCATGTTTTATTGTCTGTAACTTTCAGCAGTCCTAGGAAGTTAGTGTCGTTGTCCTCCATTATAAATAAAGAGCAAAATAACTCAAAGTGATGTCCCCAAATTTGTCTCTAAACTCCTTTAGTGGACCAATTGTCATAATTTCACCAATGTATAGTTTTTTCTCACATAAAAGTCACTGAAATTTGGTTACATTATGAGTAAATTTTACTTTTGGTGTTTTGAAAAAAGGTTTTGCTATGTAACCCATCCTTCTTTGAGTATGATTACAATTACACCAGGCTATGAGTGTTTTCCCCCCTTTATTTTTAGAGGCTCATGAGGAGGTTGTTTTTTAGAGGCAGAGTCTTGCTGTGTACCCAAGGTTGGCCTCCAAACTGCAGCACCCCCTATCCCACCTCAACCTCTTGAATGCTGAGATTATGTGTATGCACTACTGTACTTGATTGAGGAAAATTTCATAGTTGCATGTTAGGGAAGAGGGATAAATACATGCCATGTGGTACATATTGTAGAAGCCAGGCCAGAAGACAACTTCTTGATGTCCTTTTATCTTGTTGAGGTAGGTTCTTCCTCACTGTTTGTCAGCAGGTTAGCTGTTCTGCAACCTCCACATTTTATTTCTAAGTACAATACTAGAGTTACAGATGTGTGGCACAACATCTAGCTTTCTACATGAGTTTCATGAATCAAACTTACATCATCAGGCTACCTGCTACACCATTTCTCTGGATGTAGATTTTTTTTTAATGTGTATAAATATTTTGCTCGTAAGTATATTTTTGCCCATGGAGGCCAGAGAGGAATCAGATCCCCTAGAACTAGAGTTATAGATAGTTCTAGACTGCCATATGGGTGAGAAGAATCAAACTTGGGTCTTCAGGAAGAACAGCCAGCACTCTTAACCTCTAAGCCATCTCTCTAGCCCATTCTGAAAAATCTGAACTGTTTATTTCAAACAAAATTTCATTCACACAGAACTGGCTGGTATTGAGATAATTGCATACAACATGATTTTCATTGCTTGAAATGAATATAAATTGGTCACTTAACATAAAGTAACAGTAAGAAATTCAAGAGATAAAACATTTGAGTATTTCCCCTTAATTAATATTTAATATTAACAATAATTTGCTGCTTATTAAAAGCCACAAAAGATTTACCTGTTTTAGAAGAAACTAGATTTTTGTTATTAGGCAGTCACCTTAATTTTTTACAAAACTGACATTGCTGTTAGGCCATTTTTACCACAGGTTAAAAATTGACTGACTTATTTTATTTTGACTGAGTCATACCAGGTTACTGAAACCTAAAAATAAGTATGTTCTAAGCATTGGGTAACCATTATAACCTATTTAGAGCTGAGACCCACATAAAACATGTTGACTCCTTCTTTCCTACATCACTGAGAAGATAAACGTCCATTGAAACACTGAAGTTTCTAGATCTATACAAAGAAGCATGCTGGCAAAATGGCAAGAAGCAGATTCGGTCGAATCTAATTGGCCCCAAATTATGACTCTTGTTCTATATGTCAGCTCATCTTTTGCAAAAGGCTTTTCTTTTTTAACAGAATGTGTCTTGATTTGATTTGACCCATGTGTCAGGCAGTTATGCTATAGTAAGGGTTCTGCTGTCCACTTATTTATAAAGTGTACGTCCTGTACATAAGGAAAATATGGAAAATAAAAGTGAAAACACCTAAAGAGTACTTTCACTTATGTTAATCAGGGGGCGACTGCTGCTATTACCCAGGTGTTGTCATATAGTTGGCTAAGCAGGGCCACAGAGGCCTGGAACAAAAATTAAGAGTCATACTGGGAGTGTGGTGCTGCCTCTGTTTAGGTGAAAAGCCACTTTGGCAAGTGGAATAAAATGGATGGAGTCAGGTGAGATTACAAGGGACATTTTGCCTCTTGAGTTTGGAATGGGAAAATGAGCTACACCCACTAATATCAAGCACTATGGGAAGAGATCTTCACCCTGCATTTTTCCATTTCTTCCCTTTATTAGATGGTAATTTCCCTTTAGGAATTCGGGTTTCTGTGTTATATTTATTAATAGAGAAATGGAGAGAGACTTGCAAATTAAAATCATTTTATTGTAACTGTCGATGCCTTTTCAACTCTGTACTTTCCTTTGTAGAACTAAGCCAGAAAATCATTCAAGTGAAGACTATGCATTTTTATGTTAAAAGATTACACTCTTAAATGATAGACAACCAGTTAACAACATGAAATGAGGTGGTGATGGTTTTTGAAATGAAATAATGTTTGATAGAACTTCAAGTTTCTCTCTGAACCTTGACCACACTGTAGATACCTTAGGAGGAGGGGAATTCTGTCAAGCATAGGATTATACCAGGAGGAAAAATTAATCTAAATACTAAGGAGAAGCCTGTGTTCTCTTGCATGATATTTAGCAGCAAGAACAAGGAGAGGGATGTTTCTTTCTTTGTGTAATGTGCAGTAGTTACAATAAACACAAGATTTCCAAATCTCAGAGGACTCTCTTGACAGTTGCTTGATAACAGCTTTTTTCATTCCATAGTTTTGACAGTTTGTGTGTGTTGCCATATCTAGTGTAAACTAAAACATCACTGTCATTCTGCTTTTCTTTTGTATGTGGCTCTTTTTTTTTTCTGTCTTTAGGATAATGAAAAAGATGGGCTTTTCACTTGTAGACTAGAGTAAGGCAAGTTGTGTATGGAGATTAACGTGTGTTTATAAGTTTTGAAAGATTCAAGTTGACAGCAGAATACTGCTTTAAATAATTTTTTCTCCATATTGCCTCAGTAAAATTATTGGTGGGTTGTGTAAGTTTTCTCTTAATCATTTGATAAATAGCAAATCTTAGGCATCTGTGAGGGGACCTGTATTATTTATTAGTGGCTACTGAAAAATCAGTGACTACAATAAACATCTCTAGTGCGTCTATCTCTGTAGTCTTAGACAAATGATAAGTAATCAGCCTACCCCTTTTCCTTTTGTCAACACTTTGTACTTCCCCACCTCATTGCTCTTCTGTCCTCAATGGTGCTTCTCTCTCTGTCCCACCTGCTTCTGTTGAGTTTATAGTTAAAATGCCTCACTGGTTTGATTCCACAACAGGATATTGTTCATATTGTTTGTTTACCTGCTGTTCGTTTTTCTCAGTAAATGTAAGACCTAAATTGCATCTGTGCTGTGGGAGAGACTGAAAGGTAGATAAGGGGCTTGGAGCATGAGTCAGGATCAGAGCAGTGTTTTCTCATCAAATACAAACTCTTACCCTCCAATCCAGGAATGAGTCCCACACCTGAGAGACACCTACAGACACATACACCCTGGCAACCTTTGAGTTGTAGAAATCTCCATGAGGTTATTTTGCCATCAAACAGAGTTTGCTATAGCGTAGCAAAGTTCCCAATGCCGTCATCTGGCATGTTACAGACAAATTCCAATTACTTTTCTACTCTGAGCTATTGTTAAACACTACAAGCTAGCTGACAGTAAAATTATAAATACAGGTGTTGTCACACTACACTATAATCAGAATTTTAATTTGAATTTTCATTTGTAAAGCCTTTTTTTCCACGTGAAAATAGGAACAGAATTAGTTTTATTGACAGTAAAAAGACATTTTGAAAGCTTCCTAAATCATTACCTGTATTTAGCAGGAGGAAAAATTGTGTATGTCCATGTAAAAAGAAGAGTTTTATTATCACATATTTACTCATTATATTTGGTGGTAAATAAAACGGGGAAGACGTGTTTGACATATGATTGATGGAACTCACTGGGTTTTTGCTTCATCAGAACAATAGACAGACATAAATATATATTTTGCTTTTGTTTTGTTCGGCTGTAACTAATGCAGACCTGTAGACAAAACCTTCTAGCAAATTAAGTACAGCCTGTTGGGAGTCTGCATGCAATGCTATAAACTTTTTATTTGGCAATTTTCTCTTCTCACCCAGATTCCTCATCTGTGGAACTCTTCCCCCCCTCCTTTCGGGTGGTTGGAGTGGGTTCCCCCTTCTCAAGTCCCTTTTTTTCCCTCAAGGCATTTAGTGTCGTGTCTGCCAGATTTCAGTGATGAGCAGCGAATTGCTTTTAAAGTGGGCATTATGCCAGTTCAGCAGCACAATGGAAAACCAATCTTCCACCATTCTACTTTTGATGCTGTTATTGTAGCATTTTAGATAACTGCTGCCACAAAAAAAAGAAAGAAAAAAAAAGATGTGCTCAATTGCTACCAGTTAGTCAAGTTAAATCCAGAGTAGCATTAAAATTACTCTGAAAACTGTTTGTCAGAGGTCATGTGCCGTCAGTGGCTGCCGCACATAGGATGGATATTCTGTTCGGGTGGGGGTTTTCCTCTTTATTATTACTGTGACTGACCAGCTCTCTAAATAGCCCTTCACTACCTGTTTACTTATTGTCTTCACCTCCTTGTTGAAAAAATGTGTCAAGCAGAAATGTTGAAAAGTTTCTTTAAAGTGCTGGAAATAGCAGGAGAGTGAGTTGTTCAGGGTGCTAGAGTTTGTACAGTGTGAAAGCAAAAAAAAAAAAAAAAGTAGAGGGAGAGCAGGAACATAATTCTCTGGTTTCTATAGCAAGATTACTGTTTTCTTCTTTTTATCTTCACTTTTCAACCACTGGGTTCACTATTCTACTTTTTTTTTTTAATCACACAAGTGGAATTTATCCTTTCTCTATCTCAAGTCCTCTACCCCTCCCCCCTTTGCTGGCTTGCTTGTGAATGAAAGGGATGTCTACTATGGCTATAAGACAGATGGAAGCTGTATATGTAGTATTTGATGTATTTTGGAGAGTTATATTTTAGGCCAATAGATGCGCTATTTAGAGGATGGCAGTAACAGTTTACTTGAAGCCTACTTCACTTCTTCAGAATTAAACTTTTAAAATTATATAAATAACTCCAATCTCTGCTCAGAATAATTGAATGATGCCTTGTTGGCTGAATTGCAGTGATAATGAAAGTAACCCAGTCTTCTGAACTGTGTTTCTTCTAAAGACTATATCTCTCTTTATGTTTATATGGTAACTTATGAATTTTTCTTTGTCTTAATCATGTGTGTAGGAACATCAGACACTAAGCCCCATGGAGGCAGATCTTTTGTCTTTTTCATTCCTGTATTCACAGGTTTTAGAATATCTTATATATAATAGACATTCAGCAAATTGTTGTTGAATGAAGCAACAGTTCAGGCAAGTTTCTGTGTGTTAAAGTGTGGTATATTTACTTACCTTTGGTTGTTTCTCTCCAATTCAAGTGCTAAACTGTGAGAAATATAGCAGGCATGTTAACTTATTTTTTTTTTTAAGTTTCCCTCCTTACCCTATGAGAAATTATAAATGATACCCAGTTAAAACATGTAGAAAAGCCAAAATCAGGTTATTTGCCAGTGAAAGATAAGGCCTTTTGATGATGGAAATATGAATAGAATGACTCCATTGGTCAGTGTTATGGAGATGTCTATAATATCTAACACACACGCACACGGCTGCACATAAGTGTACTCGTACACACACACCAGAAAAAAAAAGAATGATGATGTGATACTTTTGCTATTTATAACTATAGTGAGTGCCATTCACTTATACCATTTAAATAAGCCTTTGCACAGCTGGTCCTAGCAGTGGACGAAGACTACCTGTGTGGCGGTATACATATATTAAATCAGTTATGCCCCCCAGTAACTAACTTTAGCTCTTCTTTGGAATCATGACTTCTGCATTTCTGCCTGCCCTGTACTACCATCCCCACTGAAGTTCTATGTTCCCATCTGCAAAATGAGGCCTAGAGGCTGTTTAACAAGGTCAGACATAAGCTTCAGAGAATTCCATGACTTAATCAAGAACTGTACAGTATAAGAGACACTCAATGCTTTTAATCATTGAGTTGTAAATATGACACAGCTTTAAATGGATAGCAACAATTTGCAAATCAATAAGATCCAGTTTATAATTAGCTTTGGACTAAGCATAAAATGTTACATTGGGCTCAGCTAGTATGGGAAGTCCTTTGTACAATCCCAGTCGCTCATGAAGAAAAAGAAATAAATCTATATGTTAAGGATGATAAGAGTGAAAATGCACAGCAATATAGGGATTCTTTCTTGGCAGCTAGAAATGTGCATATTAAACACACAAATAGGAATATTGAGTCTCTCTAAGCACTTACATATTCCCTCAGATGAGTGCCTTGATAGAAGCCTCTTTTTCTAAACAGCAGATAAAAGACTTAAGCTTTACTGTAAGGGTTACACATTTCTTTGTGAAGAGTCTAGAATGTAAAACATGACATTTCCTAATGTATTCTATCTCTATCTCCACTACTATTTAACCTTTATCTAATAACAGCCAAAAAACAACCTGAAGGATTTGGAGTTTTTATTGGAGAAAATTTAAACACAGGTAAAGCAGAACAATTTTACATTACATGGCCTAGCACAACCATTTTACCCCCACAGACAAGATGAGTATTTATTCCATCATACTACATCAACACCAGGTGACATTCTAAAGGCTTTCAGGTGGCCAATCAAAAAAGAAATCTTGTATGAGTATGCTTAGGCGACCTTCGTGGGGCTTGGGGTTCTTTTGTTTTTAGATATATCATTCGGATTGAGCTGGTGGAGGTGACCAGTGCCTATAAGTGTATAATCTCAGGACTTGAGAGATCATTGCAGGAGGATCATTGAGTTTGAGGCTGGGCTGAGTTATCTAGTGAATCTTTGTCAAGAGAAACAAATAGCAAGGTTCCTTTTTTTGAGGGGGGGGGTCCCTTTCAAAGAGGATGTAGAAAAAGCATGAACTAAAAGTGCAGCCTTATAGAAAACCTTTTTGGTCTTGCTTTCTGCATGAATCCGTTGGTTCTGTTTAGATTATAAGATTGTTATTATATGATTTTTTTAATTGAATGTTTCTTTTGGGTATTTCTGTTTTGTTTTATTTTGTTGTTGTTTTCTTTTTTTCTTTGTTTTTGAGGCAGGGTCTGGTTGTGTTGCTAAGGTAGTTTTGAGCTCCATCATGAGATCCTCCCACCTCAGCCTCAGCATCAGTATCTATATGCATACAATACTACATCAAGCTAGGATTTATATTCTTTGCATCTTTTTTACCAGATACTGGCAGATTTTTTTTTTCTATATAGGGTCAGTTGTTGAAATCTCCAGCTTTCATGACCAGATAGTCTCATTACATTTCAGTAATGTCACTGAATTTCAGTAATGTCATTTCAGTTCAGTGTAACCATTGTTGCTATAGAAAAAATAAGCATAATGAGCATGGTTGTGTTCCAATAAAACTTATTGACAAAACCGTAGTTTATTAGCCATTGTTCTATATTGAGAAATGTGAATCATAAAATGCCAAATATTATTACTTCAAGTAGGTAACTCCTCATTTGGAATCTCTCGATATGGTCTTTGCTTAACCAGTCTTATAAAAGAGGAATCCTAAAGGGGAGCATGTCTTTCAAGAGAAAGCCACTTTCTTTAGTAGTTTGTGCTATCCTTAAAGATCAAATTAAGTTCACCTAGGCTTGTATTTATCAGTGGCTTTACTGGTGCCACTTATTCTCAAAAGCCCCCCAGCATTTCTACTATGGAACTTTGATGTTAATTGTGATGGGAAAATGCCAATATTAAAGTCAATAAATGAAGTGAAATACTACCCCCTATTGCCTCCTCTCAACAAACCATAAGTTTTTCAGTAAGAGCAAAGTTGGAATAAGAAGGGCTGTGACTGACTATCTTGGTCATCAGCCAGTTAAGTTTTCAAGGTAACTGGTCAATTCCGATGAAGTTAATGGAGAATTCTGTTTGAAATTTCACTGATCTATCCTGGGATGTAATTTACTACAATCTTCAGAGTTCCAAGAGGAAAAAACAATCCACTGGCTTATTAAAAGAATCTGTTGCTGAGAGATCACCATGCATTCTTTCATACAATTAAAGAAGGTAAAAAGTGTTAACCTTAAGCCCAGTGGTGGTGGTCCAGGCCTTTAATCCCAGCACTCAGGAGGCAGAAGCAAGCAGATCTCTGAGTTTAAGGCCAGCCCTACAGAGAGTTTCAGGACAGCCAAGGTTCACAGAGAAACCCTGTCTCTTAAAAAAGAGAGAGAGAGAGAGAGAGAGAGAGAGAGAGAGAGAGAGAGAGAGAGAGAGAGAGAGAGAGAGAGAGAGAGAGAGAGAGAGAGTGCTAACCTTGACACCCTGAAAACACTGGATGTTTTCAATTGAAATGTGGCCATGAAGTCTGAAGACATGTAATAAATTGTCCCCTAAAACTTGTTGTTTCAGTGCAGATAACTTTCTTTCTGTGAAAAGGGAATCTGAACATAGATTAACTGAGAAAGTAGTATTTCAGACTTAATGGATAGTTCTCTAATAAGCTGAATTGTCTTATCATTCTTATTTTGATGCTAGCTATAGAATACAAGGCCTTATGTGCCCTAAAAAAATTATTGGTTACTTGAGTTATACCCCCACCTGCTTTTTTGTTGTTTGGTTGATTTCTTGTTTGTTTTGAGACAGGATCTTGTTTTGTACTCCGTGCTGATCTTGAACTCATGATTTTCCTGCCACAGCCTCCTGAGGGCTAGGATTACAGGCATATGTGTGCCACCACACCCACCCAGCTCTTAATATTTAGATTATATCTGATGAGTCAGATCACAAATCATATCCATTTTACATAAACATTAAAGTCAGTGAAGCCCCAAAAATGTATCTGGTACAGCTTTTGCCTTCATAGTTTTTCCTTGAATAATGGGTTTGATGATAAGCAGTCATTTAAATGTCTGCTTGTGACATTTTCTATTTCCTTTCATTATTTTGCCAGAATAGCGGTTTGGTTTAAATTAATAAAAATGGGATTTTTTTCCTCCACGAAGAATGTAGCTTATCGTTTGGGGGTATAACATCTCCTCTGTATATAATATACAAATAGAGAGGGATTGTGTACCATCTGTGAACAAATAGAACCCAAGAAAAACTGAAAACTCCTAAATAGTTGAAGCTGTATTTGCTTCCAAAATAGAGAAGAGAAAAAGGAGGAAGGCCGAGAAGCTTGGAACACCCTCTGTCCGTTATCTATCCAGAGGATATCTTTGGTCCATATTAGAACAGGTAAGGCTTTCACCAAGATCTGTTCCTATCTATTACCTTCACAGGTAACTATAGCCCAGGCATGTTTCCAACTATTTGCATTGGTCAGAACCATTCTAAGATCCTGGGATGTGCACTGAGAACAGAAGGCCCTAAAGAGATCTAGGGGATTGCTTAACAATGAAGACCACTCTTGTGTTCTTGCCTCTGTTCCCAGTCTTTGGTCCAAGAAATATAAAAGACATTCCTTTGGTGTCCCTTTTCACACATTTACTACAGTTTGAACACTTTTTCTTCCTCCCACCCATGATAAATGATTATTTACACTGAATTCATAGCCTTTACTGCCTATCTATTATCATTCATTGTCATTGGCTAACATTTGTCTAACATTAGCAGGGTCTCAAGAACTACCAAAACACTCTGATCTCTTTCAACCTATACATTCATTAAGATAAACAGAAGCTTGACATTCAGAAATGAGTTCAGAATTTGA
This sequence comes from Cricetiscus sungorus, assembly GCA_030556225.1. Classification (NCBI taxonomy): domain Eukaryota; kingdom Metazoa; phylum Chordata; class Mammalia; order Rodentia; family Cricetidae; genus Cricetiscus; species Cricetiscus sungorus. The sequence continues at coordinate 8,369,647 of JANBXA010000126.1, forward strand.
TTCTGAAGCCATTCCCTAATCATTTGGTACATTTATTACATTTCCTTCCTAAGAATGAACAAGCCTCATGAACATATACCCACCCTGTAAGCTCTCCAGAGTAAGTGAATTTCAAATCCTGTTGTTATTGCTCTCACCAAATAGTATGCTCTTTTGCATTTTTGCATACTGTTTTAAAACCATGTAAATAGAAATGAAAGCAATATATAAATAAACAGTAGAAATAGTGTATGAACAAAAAAGATGCCATAAACACTTTTTAGATCATGTTGCTGGTCTAAGACTTGGAAAAGTTGTTCTTCAGGAACAAAGGTGATGGTGAACATGTTACTTCAATAGTGTAAAGATGTTTGA